>SNQJ01S0016979.1:101864-116776 GCA_010110895.2 Picea sitchensis
AGAGAGAGAGAGAGAGAGAGAGAGAGAAAACCTTAAAAACCTAAAATTATATATATATATATTAAAAAAATTAAAAAATCCTAGCCCTTGCACGCATAGGGTGTTGATGCCTCACATCGCCCCCGACCCTCTGCCCGATAGACATCACGACACAGGGGATTGGGGCAATGCCCAACATAGCCCCCCATATGTGTGTGTATATATATATGATTAATATATAGATTGTATTTTAATTTATTTATTTTTAATGTTTTTTACTAAAAAGTCTTAGCTTAGAAAATTTTAATGTTTAGTTAATAAAAATAAAATATTTTAGATTTTTTTTTAATATTTTTTTGAATTTTGACATATTTTTAGAATTTTTTTGGTTTATTTTGTCATTCTATTTTATTTTTTACGTTTTAATGCATTTTTTACTCTCTTTTTTACAAAAACAAATATATATATTTAAAAATTATTGTTTCTCGGGGAAAATTTTGATTTTTTTTATTCCTTTTTAGTTTTTTTTTTCCACATTTTTTAATGGTTTTTTTTTCTCAAATTTGGGTTTTGAATATATATTTTTAAATGTATCATTTTCATGGCATTATGTATTATGTTGTGTTTGGAGTGATAAACTAAGATTTTAAAAGCATTTAAGGGTTGATTTGATGATTTTGTTTGCATTAACGATGATTTCGATTACCACTTTAAAAAAATGTGTCATTTTAATACCCCAAATTTAAAATGGGTGCTACCGGTAGCAATTCTTTTCAATTTGATGGTTGATTTTGAGGTTTTGGTTTTAGTGGTACCAACTACTAAAAATACGATTTCAAAATATCTATAAATTTAACGTTTTGAAAAAAAAAAAAACTGTAACATCATTTTTTTTATTTAGGTTCTGATTTGAAGGTTTTTCTAAGCTACTATATGAGTTTTGATGGCCATGTTTGAAAAATGTTGTAATTTTGACCCCGTTTGAAAAAGTGGTGCTATCGGTAGCACCACTTTTTGATCTGGGAGTTGATTTTCATGTTTTTTTTTGCAAAAATATGGGTTTTTTGGGCCAGAGTTCTCGTTTTAAGGTCACAATTCTCATTAAGTTGGTAACTTTGTTTCCAACTAGGGGTTTCCCCCCAATTGGGATTTGTTCCCCAAGAAAATATGAGAATGAGCTACCTATAGCCATAAGTATAGTTTGGATAGTTTGAGCAACTATAGTGTTAGTACCAACTTGATTAGAGGTGAAGAAATTGAAGCCACTAGTAGAATAACCACCCGGATCAGCAACACTACCAAGTACTTGGCTAGATGAAGGCGTTATATTATAAGAAAATATTACACTTGGCATGAGAAAAGATCCAAAAGAACTTCCACTAATTGGTTGTTGCTACGGGATTATAGGTTGAGAAATATTCAATTGACTAAACTAAGATATGATCTAGCCAAATGACCTTTCAAATAGAGAAGAAGCAGAAGTAGAGGGTGCTTGTGTAGGATTCTCTACAACATACGTGGACAAAGGAGGTGGTAATCATTCTGATGCCATATATAAATATTCATTGAGACCTCTAAGTGGTGTACGAGAAGAAGAAAAATCTATCACATATTCAAACTCTCTCGAAGAGGGTTACTGTACAACAATTGGGCCAAGAGGACCAATCAAAGGTGGATTTATAGGAGGGACAAAGCCTTCCTAGAAACTTTTGGTCACCCCTTCAGAATGATCAACCATAGGAGTAAATATACTCCCAGTATTAGAAACAATCTCTTTGTTTATAGTTCCTTCGTTAGAAGGGTGCAGTGAGTGAGGAGGTATAGGTTCGTACCCTTCTAGTGGAAACCCTTGCATTCTACGTGATCTACGCAGATCATGGTTGGTCATAGCGAGTGTAAAATAATGATAAAAATCGCTAAGGACAACTACAAATAACAAAAACACACACCCTTATGAAAGATAAATATAACCAATCAAGAAAACAATAGGAAAAAGGGTCTTCCAAAGACTCGATATCAAGTTGTCAACGAAGATATGAGAAGCAGTTACCTCAACCTCCACATAATAAGCCTTCTCGATGCAAATAACCCTCGCTTCACCGAGCCACCCTCGAAGGGTACTGAAAGTGTGATATGAAGTCTTCCCCAGGTATTGTGGGAATCCCCCCACAGTCACCTCTATAGATACCTACCAAAGGCCACTAGGGCTACCAACTCACAATAGGCCTCCAGGGGAGTACAGTTGACATTTGAGACTGAATGTATGGGATGGATATAAAATTCCAAAGTCTTTCAAGAGAATTGAAGACAAGTGGACCAGTAAGACTCATGAGGACCCTGGATAGATTTCGGATTCACGAAGCACTGAGACCAAATGAAACCAGTAGTTTCTCAAGAAAAAACCCCAATATATGCTTGTTCCACTATGATTGATCAAGCTTTGGAGGGGTGATGTTTGTTTCTCTTCCGCACATGACCTCATGTTTATCCCTTGTGTTATAGGGGGTTCTCGACTATACCTATACGACAATTGGATTTTTGTCTCTCTTTAGTAGTCTATAGTCATATTTTAGTAGTCTTGGATGATTTACTCACTTTCCTAGTCCAAAGACCCTAACCTGAAGCTATTGTTGGGTTTCTATAGATAAAAATTCTAATTATTTTTATTAATGTGTTGGTTGATTCTTTATGGTTGTTTTTACTTAAGGGTAAACAGAGGTGAAACTTGCGATGTGATGACATGATTCCAAAATCATGCAGAAAGGAATGAAATTGGCGTAGACACCCAATCCTCATAATCGAGGTCCGCTCAGGATCATTCTAAGTCTTCCCTCTCGAGTCTGATTGACTCTTAGGTTCCTCCACAAGGAATACTACACACATACAACAACAATGGTTTTCCACAGGTCCTTATGAGTATGCCCCGTGTGAACCAACACAAAGCACCACTCAACTCCCCTAACCATAATAAAATGATCGCGCCCTTTTTCCTTATCAAGACTTTCCTTGATTTCGCGAATCTTGTTGTCGAGGTTCTCAACCTTTCCACCTTCCAAAACCCGAAATGTCAATTTTCCCGAAATGCTTGGCTACATCCTCCTACACAGTTGTATCACGTTTCACGACTTTGGGAGTTTCGGAACAAGGAATCCCGACCTCTTGTCCTCACAACTGTCGAAATGCCGAAACCCGATACGGTCAGCAAAAGACCGGATTCTATCGGAACTTTTTTCCTTTTGAGGTTTTGGACTTAGTGATTTCATGAGTCCTGATGTAAGGCTTCAGACTCTCTAACCTCCACAAACCCCTAACTCCGAAACAATATCTCCAATGGGATCAATGGCTATAAGCCTCCCTTCGTTCTGACGACCCACGTGATTTCAGACTTTCGGGTACCAGGAGTCCAAGACTCTCGATCGCAGAACACTGTCCTCTCGGGTTCCCAAAATCCGAAACACCGAATTGCTGAAACGCCACTTCACACTATTTCGTGTTTCACAATTTTGGGGGTTCTCGTGTGAAGTGCCACGAATTCTTGTCAACAGGAATGCCAGAATCCCGATTCTCGAAATGTCAAAATACCACTTTACAATATCTTGGATCTCGCAACTTCAAAATTCTAAATGCAAGGGCCCAAGCTCCTTGTCCTCAGGACTTCTGGTATTCCAAATCCTGAATTACCGAAATCCTGAAATTGGCCCTTGGCTATTCTTTTCTCGATTCAGGAATTAGAGTGACCAAGGGTTTGGATTACACTCTGGACTCACAAATCCCGAATTCTCGAAATGATCTAACGAACCAACAGATCATGATCAATGGTCCACGTTGATTCCTGGTACCAAAGTGATTGATTCGTCCCTCCTTATCCACCTTGTAACTTCTCTGGATCTTACGGTTCTCGTAATTTTGGGAGTTCTCCTCGGATAATTCCGACCGCTCGATTTCTTCCTTGACAACTCTTTCGAAATGAACCAATATCTTACACTGGAACTCAAATCTTGCAAAATGACTTTGGCTCCCCTCTTTGAACACTTCAAAGGCGTTAACCCTTCTGAGCTTTCCTTTGACAACTTCAAGTCACAAAAGAACTCCTGCACACACTCCTTGCGACATACCTTCAAATACTTCTACGTATTTGAACTCTCGATTTTGTGCACCTTCTGCAACAACAACCCTTCAATCTCTCAACCTTAGTTGATAAGTTCTAAGGTCTTGACCAGCCTGCGCACACCTTGCACGGATTCTGTTCTTGTCTTGCACTTTTGCTGGAATGAGAACAATGGTATCTCTCTTGAGCTTTTAGAGATAAAATCTGAACCTTCATCAACGCACTGCTTGCGAACGTTTCACTACACTTCTTGCAGGAAATTCTCTCTCAGGAAGAGAAACAATTGAAACTCATTCTCTTTCTTCTCTCAAACTTCAAACATTTAATATGAAATCATACATTCAACTCATTATCAAAGTAAATGCATAACAGAGAGAATAAATAACCATGAGCATACCATTCACCATGTATACACAGAAAACATCACAACACCATGAAATCTGTCTCAAAGCTTCTTATATTAATTCAAAGCTCCTATACATGGGGTCTCCTCTACAACTCTTCTTCTACAACTCTCTTCCCCTCTATGCTAATGTTCTAATTCTAATTGATACAATGATACAAAGATGAGGGTGTCTATAGTCATTTTCCCTCCTGTTCCTAAAACTATCTAATCTCGAATTTAAATCTACCTACTTTCATTAACTGGGCATAAATTCCTTTTACATCGACAGATGAGAGCATATTGCTCAAGATCTATTTACAATCACTTCTTCATAAATGCATGTACGCCTTCCTTAACTATTTCAAAACATTTTCAACATGTGCAAAAATGCGTTGCGCTCATCCCAACTATCTTCTGCCTTCACGCTCGCTTGCTGCTGGCGATGCTCCTACATCATACTCCCTTGCTTTAAAATTTTCATGGACTCTTGTTCATGATTTCTTGCACAGTTTGTCCATGCTTCTAAATCTCTTCTTCATTCTCCCAATTGGCATCTTCAACTGGATGTCCCTTCCATTTGACCAAGTATTCAAAATACTCTTTTCTCCTGGTCCTCTTGCTGATTCTCTTGTCAAGTATACTTTCCATCTGTGGCTTTTCAGCTACAGGCATTTGTTTAGTCCATTGAACCTCTATCTGTTCAATGTCTGCTCCTGCTTCTTCAACTCTATAAGGGTACGAATCTGAGATGTTGAATATCGATGAAATTCCGATCCCATCAGGTAATTTAATCTCATATGCGTTTGCCCCAATTTTCTTTATGATCTTGCATGGTCCAATCTTCTTCATTTTCAGTTTGTTATATGTTCCCCTTGGGAACCTTTCTTTCCTCACATTTGCAAGAACCATATCACCAACTTCAAATTGAAGTTCTCGCCTGGGTTGATTTGCTCTGCGCTTATACTCTTGACTCGAATTTTGCAAACGTTCCCTCACTTCGCTGTGAAGTTCCTTCATTGACTCTACAAAATCCTCTGCACTAGCACTTCTAGATTCATTCTGTTCTGAATCCTTCAATTCAGAAACTCCCCTTGGCTGCATTCCATATACAATTTGGAATGGGCTCTGTCCTGTGCTTCTATTGATTGAATCATTGTAAGCAAATTCCGCCTGTGGTAGAATGTGATCCCACTGACTGTGTTGTTCAGTCACTAGGCTCCTCAATAAGTCTCCCAAGCTTCTATTTACAACTTCTATCTGCCCATCCATCTAAGGATGATAAGCTGAGCTAAATGAAAAATTTGTCCCTAACCTCTTCTATAAAGTCCTCCAGAAATGTCCCATGAACTTGGTGTCTCGATATGAATCTATACTTCTTGGTAAGCCATGAAGTCTGACAACTTCCTTGAAAAACAGGTTCGCAATATGAATTGCGTCGCTGGTTTTCTGACATGGTATAAAATGTGCCATTTTTGAAAATCTATCTACCACCACAAAGATTGAATTAAATCCTCTTTGCGTTTTTGGCAACCCCAATATAAAATCCATGCTCACTGCATCCCATGGCCTTTTTGGTATGGGTAATGGCTAGTATAACCCTGTGTTCTGCCTTTTTCCTTTTATGTGCTAACAAATTCTACATCTGTCCACAAATATTTTGACATCCATCCTCATCCCTAGCCAAAAATATGAGCCATTCAGTTTTGAGAACATTTTATCATGACTGAAGTGTCCGACCAATCCTCCACTGTGTTTTTCTTTTAGCAGGTTCTCCCTCATGGAGCATTTTGGAATACATAGTTGATTGCCCTTGAATAACAATCCATCCTGGATAATATATTTGGTCTACTAGCTTTTGTCCCTGAGAATTGGATTCTCAGATGCCTCATACGCTTCCTTAAAATTTGGATTGTCTCGTTACATTTATTTGAGGTTATCAAAACCCAAAGTTTTGACTCTAAATTCATGCATAAGAAAACATTTCCTGCTCAAAGCATCAACAACTTTGTTAGCAGTTCCAGAAATATGCTTAATTACAAAAGTAAAATTCTGCATGTATTCAACCCATTTAACATGCTTTTGGTTCAACTTCTCCTATTGAGTCACGAATTGCAAAGTGTGATTATCATTGTATAAACCAAACTCTTTAGGAACCAAATAATGTCTCCATTTCTTCAGCGCTTGTATGACAACATAAAATTCTTTGTCATATGTTGAGTATTTAATCTTCGCTTCATTCAGTTTCTCACTGAAGTATGTGATCGGTCTGTCATCTTGGCTTAAGACTGCTCCAATTGCGAATCCACTAGCATCACACTTGACCTGGAATGTCTTGCTAAAATCCGGCAAAACCAAAATTGGCTGCTTAGTGATCTTCTTTTTCAGCAAGTTGAAACTCTTCTCTGCTTCCCCTGTCCAGTGAAAAGATTTATATCTTTTCTTCACCATATCCATCATTGGTGCGTTAATTCCACTGAAATTTCGGATGAATTTCCTATAAAAACTAGCTAAACCATGGAAGCTTCAAACTTCAAACACACTTTTCGGCGATGGCCAATTCTTAATCGCTTCTACCTTATCTGGATCCATCTTCAACTCATTTGTAGAGATAACAAAACCCAAATAAATGAGTTATGTCCTCATAAATGTCGATTTCTTCATATTTACTAGCAATTTCTCTTGCTGTAATCTCCTCATCACTGTAGCTAAATGCTTCAAGTGTTCTGCTTCTGTTATGCTGAAAATCAATATATCATCAAGATATACACTAATGAATTTTCCTATGAAATCCTTCAGGACTTCATTCATCAATCTCATGAAAGTACTGGGCACATTTGTTAATCCAAATGGCATGACAAGCCATTCATACAACCCTTCATTCATCTTGAATGTTTTTTTCCATTCATCACCTTCCCTCATGCGAATCTAATGATATCCTCTTTTCAAATCAATCTTTGAATTTTTTTTTGCTCCACTCAAGCAATCCATCAAATCGTCCATCCTTGGCAAAGGAAATCTATATCTGATGATAATATTATTGATTTCCCTCGAGTATGTACACATTCTCCAACCTCCATATTTCTTTGGGCTGAGCACTGTTGGAACAACACATGGACTCAAGCTCTCTCTAACCAATCCTTTGTCCATTAAATCCTGGACCTGTCTCTTGACCTCTTCATTCTCCTACGATGTCAATCTCTATGCTTCTTTGTTTGGTAAGCTAGCTCCAGGTATAAGATAAATGTGATGGCTTATACTTATGATAGGTGACAACGAATGAGGTAGTTCGTCCACTACTATATCAACGAACTCTTCCAACAACTTCTGGATTTCCTCTGGTAAATCATCCACTCTTGTACCGGTCAAAAAAATTCTAGGCTTCCTGACCATAATAAATTGTGTATCTTCCTTCTTCTTAACCTCCTTAAGAAGTTCCTTCCAACTCATGAGAAGTACAATGTTTCTTACTTATGGTTTCGTTTCTTTATCCTTAATCGACAACAACATGTGAGTTCTCCCATTCTTCTCCAGGGTGTATGTGTTCTTTCTCCCATCATGAATCACATTCTTGTCATATTGCCATGGTCTACCCAACAATAGATGACAAACATCCATGGGAATGACATCACATAGTATTTCATCCTTATATCCTCCTATTTTAAATTCAACTAAACATTGTTTAGTGACATTTGCTTGATGTCCTTTTTGTAACCACGAAACTATGTATGGGCTTGGATGTTCAATAGTCTCCAGCTCCATCTTTTCTACCATCTCTGCAGAAATGAGATTGTCTGTGCTACCGCTGTCCACGATAACTTTACATACCCTGTCTTTGGTCTTGCAAGCAGTCCGAAAAAGTCTATTCCTTTGGGTTGGGTTCTCCGCCTCCTTCTCTGGCGTTAAGAGAACTTTTCTCATCATCAGTGATCTTCCGCCCTCAGCATCTTCTGCCTCAACATTCTGTCCTTTTGCTTCGACAATGTGAGTTTCACCTCCTTCTTTCTTTCTGTCTGGACATTCATAGGATTTGTGTTCATTTTTTCCACAGGTAAAGCATTTTATTTCTCCACCTCTTCCTCTTCCTCTTCCTTTGGTTCGAGGAAAAGTATTTCTATCAGCATATTGTCCTCTCTGTGAGCTTCCACCTCTCTCAGTTTGAGTTTGAGGTTTCTTCCACTCTTCTTTAGGTTTCTGATTTCTGTCCTGGGCAATTGTTTTGCCTCTGGCTTGACTTCTACCTCGGCCTCTTTGACCTTGCTTCCAGCTCAGCTTCTCTTAAGCTTTCAGATCCATCTGGTAAGCATCCTCCACATTCTGAAGGGTCATCATGCTCATCTCATCCTGAATGTCATACCGCAGACCATTCATGTACCTAGAAACCTTTTCGTCATCACTTTCCCGATGACCTGCTCTGACGTTTATCTTGTACAATTCCTCAGTGTATTCTTTTACTGAACTCAACTTCTATCTCAAATTCTACATTCTTCGAAACAAAGTGATTTGATATTCCTTGGGTATGAATTTTGCCTTCATCTTCGCAACCATTCTATCCCAACTTTTGAATTTCTGCTTGCCCTTACAGCGTCTGTCAGCTTGCAGTTCATCCCACCACAATGTTGCATGTCTTTTAAGTCTTGTGACAGCATGTTTGACCTTCTTGTCTTCTTCGACATATTCATAGTCAAAATACTTATCTAGAGCTCTAATCCAGTCTAGAAGCTCTTCAACATCCAGGTTCCCCTCATACATGGGAATCTCCATTTTTTCCCTAGCACCTATCCTTGCAATAGCCCTGAATAGGCGTTCATCTGCTGCATCTTTGACTACAACTTCTTCTCCTTCGTTTCCAGCTTCATTTTCACTTTCAGCCTCGCTGATATCCCCAACGTTGACTATGCGCCTCTGTGCTGTCTCAATGGCATCAAGCCTAGCACATAGTTCACGCATTTCTCTTTCCACTGCTGGATCATGCATTGGTCTGTCTCTTCTTCTCGACGACATGGCTGCAAATCTTTTCTCTTTTCTCTGCTACAGAAATCAAAGAACTCTTTCTCGCTCTGATACCACAATTGATGCAAACCCCCAACCCTCAGATCGAGGTCCGCACAGGATCTTTCAATTTCAGCCCCGTAGAGTCTGACTGGCTCTTTTATTTCCTCTCAGAAATTCTTTTCACACACAACAACAATGTTTTTCCACGGGTCCTTATGAGTATGCCCATGTGAACCAACACAAAGCACCACTCAACTCCCCTGACCACAATAAAATGATCGCGCCCTTTTTCCTTATTGGGACTTTCCTTTTCTTTCCTTTTCGGGATTTCAGGTTTCGCGATTTCGTGAATCCTGTTGTCGAGGTTCTCGACCTTTCCACCTTCCGAAACCTGAAATGTCGATTTTTCCGAAATGCTTGGCCGCATCCTCTTACACAGCTATATCGCGTTTCGCGACTTCGGGAGTTCCGGAACAAGGAATCCCGACCTCTTGTCTTCACAACTGCCGAAACCCGAAACGTTCAGCAAAAGACTGGCTTCTATCGGAACTTTTCACCTTTTTGGGGTTTCGGACTTCGCGATTTCGCGAGTCCTAATGTAAGGCCTCCGACTCCCTAACCTCCACAAACCTCGAACTCCGAAACAATATCTCCAATGGGATCAACGGCTATAAGCCTCCCTTTGATCCGACAGCCCACATGATTTTGGACTTTCGGGTACTGGGAGTCCAAGACTCTCGATCCCAAAACATTGTCCTCTCGAGTTCCTGAACCTCGAAACGCCGAATTGTCGAAACGCCGCTTCACACTATTTCGCGTTTCGCAATTTCGGGGTTCTCGTGTGAAGTGCCCTGAATTCTTGTCAACGGGAATGTCGAAATCTCGATTCCCAAAATTCCGAAATACCACTTCACAATATCCCGGATCTCACAACTTCAAAATTCTAAATGCAAGGGCCCAAGCTCCTTGTCCTAAGGACTTCCGGTATTCTGAATCCCGAATTACCGAAATCCCAAAATTCGTCCTTGGCTATTCTTTTCGCGATTCGGGAGTTAGAGTGACCAAGGGTTTCGTCCACACTTAGGACTTACAAATCCCGAATTCCCGAAATAATCTAACGCTCCAACATATCACGATCAACGGTCCACGTTGATTCCTGTTACCAGAGCGATGGATTCGCCCCTCCTTATCCACCTTGTAACTTCTCTGGATCTTACGGTTCTCGTGATTTCAGGAGTTCTCCTCGGAGAATTCCGACCACTCGATTTCTTCCTGGATAACTCCTTTGAAATGAACTAGTATTCTTATACTGGAACTCAAATTCTGCGAAGTGACTTCGACTTCGCCCCCCCCTTTGAACACTTCAAAAGCGTTAACCCTTCTAAGCTTTTCTCTAGGCAACTCTGAGTGACAAAGAACTCCTGCGCGCACTCCTTGCGGCAATTCTTCAAAAACTTCAGCGTATTTGAACTCTCGACTCTATGCACCTTCTCTGCAACAACAGTCTTTCTCTCTTTCACCTTAGTTAACAACTTCTAAGGACTCAGCTAGCCTGCACACACCTTGCATGGATCCTTTGCTTCACTTGCACTTCTGCTGAAATGAGAACAACGATATCTCTCCTGAGCTTTCAGAGATAAACTTTGGACCTTTGTCACGCACTCCTTGCGAACGTTTCACTGCACTCCTTACAGGAACTTCTCTCACTCAGGAAGAGAAACAATTGAAACTCATTTTATTTCTTCTCTCGAAATTTAAACATTCAACATGAAAACATATATTCACACATAGCATAATAACAAATGCATGATAGAGAGAGTAAGAAACTATAAACAGACCATTCAACATGTATACACAGAAAGCATCATAACACCATGAGTCTGAATCAAAGCTTTATATATTAATTCAGAACTTTTGTACATGGGTTCTTCTCTACAACTCTCTGCTACAACTCTCCTCTTCTCTATGCTAATGTGCTTAATTGATCTAATTCTGATTGATACAACGATACAAAGATGAGGGTGTCTATAGTCGTTTTCCCTCCTAACTCCTAAATTGTCTAATCTATCATTTAAAACTACCTACTCTCATTAAGTAGGCTTAAATGCCTTTTACATTGACAGATGAGAGCAGATTGCTCAAGATCTATTTACAATCTCTTATTCATAAATGCGCGTACGCCTTCCTTAACTATTTCATTAATATTCCTTCCTTAGTCTTTCAAAATATTTCAAAACATTTTCAACATGTGCAAAAATGCGTTGCGCTCATCCCAACTGTCTTCCGTCCCCGCGCTCGCTTGCTGTTGGCGATGCTCCTGCATCACCGGATAAGATTCTCGAGTCTAAAAATAGGTCATCCCAAATCTTGATTTATTTTCCATTCCCCGGGCTCCAAAAGAGATGATCCCGTAAAAGCGGGAGAGAGGCAATTAGTAGTTTCCATATAGGAGACCTTGTCTATTGTGTGGTGGAAACGTCCAGGTATCTTTTTTTGTTTCTTGAGAGGTATTTGTAACAAATTGCCTTCTTCCACCAATCGTTTCCATCTGAAACCAATCTCGAGAGGAGTTTTTCACCTAGCGCTATATTTATCTTTTCCGGATCCTGGATTCCCAGCCCACCATTCTCTTTTGGGGCATAAACTGTGGACCAATTGACCATATGGATTTTTTTTTCATTTTCTTTTCCCCCTTGCCAAAGGAATTTATGAATTAATTTAGCCATTTCCTTTTTTATCCCTATTGGAGTGAGGAGAGCTGAGAATTGGAAGATTTGGAAGGAAGATAAAACTGACTTTACTAACACCACTCGGCAAGCCAGGTTCAACCAAATTGCTCCCAAGATTTCGAATTGATCTTTGAGGTTTTGAAGGATAACTTGCCACGCTTCACCAGGGAGAGATTTTAGACTGATAGGGGTGCCTAAATATTTGAAGAATTTCCAATCAGTAGAAAAGGGAAACTGTAAAATATTTGTGATTCTTGCCAAGATATTTTCTTTAATGTTCCAAGCATATATTTGGCTCTTATGTTTGTTTGTGATTCCTCATGAGGCTTCTTCGTACTGATCTAAAACCATTTTGAATATGTTGGCCATAGTTTGAGAAGCTCCTCCAAGAAATAGAGTATCATCGACAAACTGGGAATTATTTATTCTTCTTACCCCCTTGCTATCTTTAGGCCTGGGATATTGCTAGTTCTTTTTTCATGTTCTAGCCTTTTGTTTAGTGATTATGCCATGAGGACATACATCACTAGGGAGAGTGGGCATCCATGTCTTAATCCTCTTGTGGCTTGAAATAAAGGAGCAAGCCTTCCATTTATTAGAGGGTTTATCCAAGGGGTCGTAATACAGGCTCCAATCCAGGGAATAAAGGTGTGATTAAAACCAAATTTCTTTAAAACTTCAAAAAGGAAACTATGTTTGACACTCTCAAATGCATCTTCCATGTCTATTTTAATAACCATACATTTTTCTCTGTTGTTAAAGCTAGAGTGGATCACTTCCTAGACCAGGGTGATGTTGTCCCAAATGTGTCTTTTTGCGACAAAGCCACCTTGATTTGGAAGGATGAGTAGTGAAAGCAAATGCTTTAGTCTATTTGCTATGATTTTTGCTAGAATTTTGTAAGAGACATTGCATAGAGAAATAGGGCAAAATCTATCGAAGGAATTGGCATTTTTGTCCCTGGGGATCAAGGCTAGAAAAGAGGTATTGGTTGTGCCTCCCATCCTATAGGACTTTTGGACATATCTTATCACTTGGATAAGATCTTTTTTTATGATAGTCCAACATTTTTTGTAAAAATGAAGAGTAAAGTCATCTTGTCCTAGAGCTTTGTCTGGATCGAACTGATTTAGAATTGCTTTGACTTCTTCCACTGTGACCTCCTTGCTTAACTCTTTGTTGTCCTCTTCTTTTATCATGTGTGGAATATGCTCAACAAACTGTTTACTTTGATCTTGATTATCTTCTCCTTCCCTGGTGTAAAGTTTCTCGAAATGAAAAGTGGTTGCTTTTTTTATTTCCTCAAAGGAATTAATTAGGACCCCGTCATTGTGTATTTATTTCCTCCACGTTATTCCTATGTTCTCTAGCCTTGGCTTGCTTATGAAAGAAGGAGGTTTTTTTTTGTTTTGATTCATTTTCTCATAGCTTCCTTTTTTTTCTCTTTGTCCCATTCCCCTACAATTCCAGGAGACTACCTTCATTACTTACTTGCATTTTTGGTTGCCCCCCCTTTCGTGGGCTGAGTATGTCCTTTTGATGTGGGTGTTTTCTTGATTTCCCATCTTTTTTTAGTACTTCTTCCAGTGTGGGCTGGATTCCCAATTCTTTGTCTTGGTTTGTTGCTTTTTCCCTTTTGTTTTTATTTATTTTCCTTCATGTTTTCTATGCTTTGGTGCTTTTGGGAATCTCTTGGTCTGGGTCTTCCCCTGAGTCCTCTTGGATTTCATCCTCTAGATCATTCACTGGGGGGGGGAGGGGTCCTCGAGATGAATGAAGATTGGATCATTTTTCTTTGTTGGGGGAACTAGTTCAGGGTCCTGTTGGCTCTGTATTTCTTCTGTTGATTCTTTTGAGTTTACTATTTCTGCCTCCAAATTTTAAAGTGCTTCATATATGTTTTTACTGTTTTTTGCATCCTTGTTCCCGTCATCGGGGATTCCCCCTTGAGTGGAGAGGATGGCTTGGAGTTTTCTCTTCGATCTTGCAGCTGGGGTCCTAACTTGTTATTAGTTTTTTTCTTTTTGGCTAGCTACCATTGCTCTTGCTCTTTGTCTTCGAGTTGATCTATTTTTACCTTTGGATAGTTTTTTGTGAAGTGCCCATATTCATGGCATACTTTGCATTTGAACAGGAGTTGCTCATAGTCGACTGTTTGAATATAGGACCACCCATCTAGGGTGAGTTGGATTGCCTCTGGTAAGCCTTTTTCCAGATCTACTTCTACACATATGTGAGCGCGGGATTGGAGACCATCTCGTGGTTTGGCACGATCAATGAATCTACCCAGGGCATTCCCAATATTTTTAGGGTTTTGTCATTCCAACAGTGGAGGGGGAGGAAGGGCAAGCAAACCCAAATAGGGACTGCAAATAGAATGCCATTTTCCAGGCTAAAGTCTCGGGTCCATTTGTTCAGATACATTCCTCTTGATCCCATGAAATAGGGACCATTTCTAAAAATCAAATCTCTAGCGTCTTTGTTTTCAAAGAGAAAGACATAGAATCCCTTACTGTAGAAAGTCGAGGACATTTGCCCCTTTATCATTTTCTTCCAGTTCTGATCCAACCATTGTGTCATTGCTCTTGGAGAAGGCTCCCATAAACTGTCTGATCAATCCATTTTCCGCTAGACGAAGGGCAAAAAGACGGGAGGAGGAGGGATGTACTGGCACCTTCGGGATCTCGTTGAGCTTCTTGAAAAAACGCGATTAGGGGGG
>SNQJ01S0016979.1:116826-127448 GCA_010110895.2 Picea sitchensis
CATCCTTATATCCTCCTATTTTAAATTCAACTAAACATTGTTTAGTGACATTTACCTGATGTCCTTTTTGTAGCCACAAAACTCTATATGGGCTTGGATGTTCAATAGTCTCTAGCTCCATCTTTTCTACCATCTCTGTAGAAACGAGATTGTATGTGCTACCACTGTCTACGATGACTTTACATACCCTATCTTTGGTCTTGCAAGTAGTCCAAAACAGACTGTTTCTTTGGGCTAGGTTCTCTGTCTCTTTCTCTGGCATTAAGAGAAATTTCTTCATCATCAAGGATCTTCCGTCCTCAACATCTTCTGCCTCAACATTCTGTCCTTGTGCTTCGGCAATGTGAGTTTCACCTCCTTCTTTCTTTCTGTCTGGACACTCATAAGATTTGTGTTTGTTTTTCCCACAGACAAAACATTTCACTTCGCCACCTTTGCCTCTTCCTCTTCCTCTAGTACGAGGAAAATAAATCTTATCAGCATACTGTCCTCTCTGTGAGCTTCCACCTCTCTCATGTTGAGTTTGAGGTTTCTTCCCCTCTTCTTTAGGTTTCTGAGTTCTGTCCGGGGAAATTGTTTTGCCGCTAGCTTGACTTCTGCCTCGGCCTCTTTGACCTTGCTTTCGACTCAACTTCTCTTCAGCTATTAGAGCCATATGATAAGCATATTCCACATTTATAAGGTTCATCATGCTCATCTCATATTGAATGTCATATCTCATACCATTCATGTATCTGGAAACCTTTTCATCATCACTTTCCTGATGACCTGCTCTGATGTTTATTTTGTAGAATTCTTCAGTGTACTCTTTTAATGAACTCAACTTCTGTCTCAAATTCCGCATCCTCCGAAATAGAGTAATTTGATAATCCTTGGGTATGAATTTTGCCTTCATCTTTGCAACCATTCTATCCCAGCTTTTGATTTTATGCTTGCCTTTGCAGTGTCTGTCAGCCTGCAATTCATCCCACCATAATGCTGCATGCCCTTTAAGTCTTGTGATAGCATGTTTAACCTTCTTGTCTTCCTAAACATCCTCATAGTCAAAATATTTATCCAGAGATCTAATCCAGTCTAGAAGCTCTTCAACATATAGGTTCCCTTCATACATGGGAATCTCCATTTTTTCCCTAGCTCCTATCCTTGCAATAGCCCTGAATAGGCGTTCATCTGCTGCATCTTCGACTGCAACTTATTATCCTTTGTTTCTAGCTTCATTTTCACTTTCAGCCTCGTTGATATCCCCAACGTTGACTGTGTGCCTCTGTGCTATCTCCATGGCATCAAGCCTAGCACGTAGTTCACGCATTTCCCTTTCCATTGCTGGATCAGGCATCGGTCTGTCTTTTCTTCTCGGCGGCATGGCTGAAAATGTTCCTCCTTTCCCCTGCTACAGAAAGAAAAGAAATTGTTCTGGGCTATGATACCACAACTGATGCAGAACCCCAATCCTCAGAATCGAGGTCCACTCAGGATCGTTCTAAGTCTACCCTCCTGAGTCTGATTGACTCTTAGGTTCCTCCACAAGGAATCCTACACACATACAACAACAATGGTTTTCCACAGGTCCTTATGAGTATGCCCCGTGTGAACCAACACAAAGCACCACTCAACTCCCCTAACCATAATAAAATGATCGCGCCCTTTTTCCTGATCAGGAATTTCCTTTTCTTTTCTTTTTGGGATTTTGGGTTTCGCAATTTCGTGAATCCTGATGTCGAGGTTCTCAACCTTTCCACCTTCCGAAACTCGAACTGTCGATTTTCCCTAAATGCTTGGCCACGTACTCCTACACAAATGTATCGCGTTTCACAACTTCAGGAGTTCTATAACAAGGAATCCTGACCTCTTGTCCTCACAACTGCCGAAATGTCGAAACCTGATACGTTCAGCAAAAGACTGGCTTCTATCAGAACTTTTTTCCTTTCGGGGTTTCAGACTTCGCAATTTTGTGAGTCATGATGTAAGGCTTCCGGCTCTCTAACCTCCACAAACCCTGAACTCTGAAACAATATCTCCAACAGGATCAACGGCTATAAGCCTCCCTTTGATCCGACAACCCACATGATTTCAGACTTTCGGGTACCGGAAGTCCAAGACTCTTGATCCCAAAACACTGTCCTCTCGGGTTCCCAAACCTCTAAACACTGAATTGCCGAAACGCCACTTCACACTATTTCACGTTTCACAATTTTGGGGGTTCTCATGTGAAGTGCCCCGAATTCTTGTCAACGGGAATGCCGAAATCTCAATTCCCAAAATGCCGAAATACCACTTTACAATATCCCGGATCTCGCAACTTCAAAATTCTAAATGCAAGGGCCCAAGCTCCTTGTCCTCAGGACTTTTGGTATTCCAAATCCTGAATTACCGAAATCCTGAAATTGGTCCTTGGCTATTATTTTCTCGATTCGGGAGTTAGAGTGACAAAGGGTTTGGATTACACTCCGGACTCACAAATCCTGAATTCCCGAAATGATCTGACGCTCCAGTAGATCACAATCAACGGTCCACATAGATTCCTGGTACCAAAGTGATGGATTCGTCCCTTCTTATCCACCTTGTAACTTCTCTGGATCTTACGGTTCTCATAATTTTGAGATTTCTCCTCGGATAATTTCGACCGCTCGATTGTTTCCTTGACAGCTCCTTCGAAATGAACTAGTATCTTACACTGGAACTCAAATCCTGTGAAATGACTTTGACTCCCCTCTTTGAACACTTCAAAGGTGTTAACCCTTCTCAGCTTTCCTTTGACAACTTCAAGTCACAAAAGAACTCCTGCACGCACTCCTTGCGGAAGACCTTCAAATACTTCTACGTATTTGAACTCTCGATTCTGTGCACCTTCTGCAACAACAACCCTTCAATCTCTCAACCTTAGTTGATAAGTTCTAAGGTCTCGACTAGCCTGCGCACACCTTGCATGGATTCTGTGCTTGTCTTTCACTTCTGTTGGAATGAGAACAATGGTATCTCTTCTGAGCTTTCAGAGATAAACTCTGAACCTTCGTCAACGCACTCCTTGCGGACATTTCACTACACTTCTTGTAGGAAATTCTCTCTCAAGAAGAGAAAAAATTGAAACTCATTCTCTTTCTTCTCTCAGACTTCAAACATTTAATATGAAATCATACATTCAATTCAGTATCAAAGTAAATGCATAACAGAGAGATTAAACAACCATGAGCATACGATTCACCATGTATACACAGAAAACATCACAACATCATGAAATCTGTCTCAAAGCTCCTTATATTAATTCAAAGCTCATGTACATGGGGTCTCCTCTACAACTCTCTTCCTCTCTGTGCTAATGTTCTAATTCTGATTGATACAATGATACAAAGATGAGGGTGTCTATAGTCGTTTTCCCTCTTGTTCCTAAAACTTTCTAATCTGGAATTTAAATCTACCTACTTTCATTAACTGGGCATAAATGCCTTTTACATCGACAGATGAGAGTAGATTGCTAAAGATCTGTTTACAATCACTTATTCATAAATGCACGTACGCCTTCCTTAACTATTTCAAAACATTTTCAACATGTGAAAAAATGCGTTGTGCTCATCCCAGTTGTCTTCTGCCTTTGGGCTCGCTTGCTGCTAGCGATGCTCCTGCATCAGAAATGAAAAATTTCTTTTTCAATGAATCCTATCTACAAGATGGAGAATATGTTTCTTTTCTTCCCAGTACAATAAAACACTCAATGCAACACTTTGTGCAACTTTTCTACTCAATAAATGAATAATCTGAACGTTTGCTAAATTATCTGATTGATATCCTTAAATTTTCAAAACTAATAAAAAACACGTTCCTTAAGAGACATACCGAAGCTCTACATAATGAAGATTTGAATTAAAAAAAATTCTTTGTTTGGTTCTCTATGCAATGAAATCACTTCAAATGCAAATTTTTTATACTCCTTTTCTTCCAATTAGAATGAAATAAACTAATGCTAACATAAAAGAACACGAAGAAAAAGAGATCCAAACAAGATGTACTCAAAGGTTTAATGAGAACTGAAAGCATTCAAGTGTAAGAATACACTTAACATTTTCTCAATCAAGTACTCATTATTGGATAGAAAGAGGAGGAAATCACTCTTTGAAAACCTCCAAAAACAGAGATCAAAGATCACTTAAAACTTGCAAGAAACCCCAAAAAATTAGAATTCACTCAATGGATTAGGAATTTTCCAAAAAGAAGAATTCAAGTATAGGTCTTGATGCACTTTGCATTATCCTTAAGTTAATGAAAGAGACTTTAAAAATAGACAAGTAAAGGGCTTGAAATCTTTTGGAAATTAAATGACAGGACTATGATGATGTAGAGACAACAAAAATCGAGACTACTGATAATCAAAATTATAGTTAAGGATCATATCAACTTTGAACATTTTATGACCTTTTCATAACTTAATCTGAGATAACACTTTAAAAGAGGCAAAAGGAGTGATAAATACAATCTTTACAATCAAACAAGGTCCTAACCAATCATACAAGACCTTCAGACAAAATTATGAGTCAAAAAACCTGAGAAACAGAGTAATAAAAGGCCTAAAATTGACCCTGGAAGGAGACTAATGCCCCCCAGAAGACCAACAGGGACTGTTACTATAGGGGGTAATGCTCCCCAAAATAATGTCAGGAAGTGTTACTAACTCTTTGTAGGCCACTAAGGAGGATTGTTAGTGTTTGAAAATGCTTCAAATAGCCTGAGGCACAACCCAGATTCAACACAGAACAAGCTATAAACTCTGTAAGCTTCTTAATGAAGAAAAAATAAAAAGTTGAAAAATCAAGGATTCATCAAGAATACACAAAAACAAAGGGATAAAAACTGAGGAAACAATTTTTCCCCAGTGGAGTCACCGTTTTTCTATTGTGATAAATTTCACCCCGCGGACAGGTTGAAATCCCCTGGACGAGGTTCTCTTCGATCTAGGACAGAAGAGAGCAAGTGGACACTAGTGTCCCTCTTCCTTGTCTATTCTATATTTTTATGCATGATGTTTGAGATAGATATATCTAACCTTCTTTTCGTAGGTTGTCCTCACTACTTCGGTGTCAAACATGATGCAAACTCTAAGCATAAAATCAAACTCTTGCAATCTCTCTACAAAAAGTAAGACAACCCTTCACTTCTACTATATAACGTTAGATAAAAAATGATCTTTCTAAGTTAAACTACAACAAACATTCATGCATTAAATTGAATAAAACATAAATGATGAAAAATGCCAAGTTATATTAATCATTAGAAGCAATGGAAACACTTACAACTGTACTATTGTTGTGATAGTGTTCCTCCAAGCTCCTCTTGTCTAGCCCCTTTGTGCATAACTAGACGATAATTGTGATGCTTTTGAACTATTTATGAACTCCCTTTCACCCTTGAGTGGCCTCATTATATAGGATTTGGAGGCTTAACCACCATGGACAAGATCACTCATTAGATCCACTGAAATGGGATCTCCAAGATTTTTAGGGAGAAAATATCTCTAAAGGATTTTAGGGAAAAAATATCTCTCAAGGATTTTACGGAGGAATTATCTTTCAAGATCCATCAAATTAGGATATTGGTTTGAGAAAATCTCTCAACCATGCACGAGACTCTCAAATTCTCCTTGAGATTAGGAAACTAGATGTGAGGTGGATTCTCCCACTAAATCATTTTTTTTTCAATAAAAATGAATAATACATGTGCACATAGTATTTTGACCTTCATATGATAAATTTCTCCCCCGACATGTCTAGGGATTATGAAAAACACTCCCTCACTTAATTGTGACAAATAGGTGTGTAACACCAACCATATACATCAATCACATACCAAAACCATGTTCCATGTACCAAAACATCAACCATGTACTAAACCATGTACCATAACAACCTTGCACCAAGACGTTGAGATGTGCCTCAACCATGTACCATATCACTCATGATATGTCTCAATAATGTAGTACACCATATATCATAAGATATCATCAATGAAGTGTCTCAACAAAGTGCCAAAATATGTGCCTCTTACATATGTTATAACAACCAAGATCATATACCAAATATGTGCCTCACACATGCCAATATCACTAATGTGTGCCTCAAGCATGTTATGACATCACCATGATATATACCAAACCAGATATCAAAATAGCCAAAATGTACTTCTAACAATGTATCATATCATCACGTGATAAGCACTAAGCAAACCGTAGGGGTGCCTCATGGGATGCTAGTAATATGACTCGTGGGGGTCATCCAAATTAGGGTTTCTTCAGAGAAACCTCGCACACTTGCAATCCTGAAACTTTCACACTCTTAACTCTTCCGCTACCTCAGATTCGTCATCTTAGATTCACCTAATAGATCAATTGTGCTCTTGCAGAATATATTCATTAACTTGTGTGTGTATTATACTTATGAGAGAATCCTTGAGGTCTATTTATACTTTTTCTAAGTAACTTCTCTCCTTAACTTTAGGGCTTCTTGTTACAACCACTTTACCCTTTAATTAATGATTTGTAATTGTTTAGGGGCTTCTTAACCATTATTTGAGGATTCCAACTTAATGAGGGCATATCTCTTCAACTGTGAGGAACCACATTATATACCACCTACGGTTAGACATGACACAACAAGGAATATCCATCTATGAGTGTGTTCCCTGCATTTACATTGTCCTTCATGTCGTTATTCCTCAAACAACTTTGGGCTTCATGAACACACCTATGGGGCTTCTTGTAGACTTCTTCAAGTGCACCCATCACATCTGTTGACATCAAGGACAACCACTCATGTTGACATCAATGACAACCAACTTTACAACATGTTTAAGTACTATCCCATCGAGCAAAAAACTCTTTGCTCAAGGCTAATGCTTTGTGGTTGGTTGAAGACCTATACATGGAGAATTAACAAGTAGTTTGAGGCATCACACAATGAACACATGTGAATGAAGGGATCTCCAATCAATAATGCATACAGGCTCCATGCTAACAATGGGGCTCACTTTTCAACAACATAACAAAATGAAGTTAGGTGCATAGGCCTATCATAAAGGATCAATTTGAAACCCTTCATTCCCTTAATACTTGAACTTTCCCCTAAGAAAGTGAGTATAAAGGAAGTTCTTTGAGTGTTCAAAATTTGAAATACATGGGATTTCCTTTGTTGTGCTACCAACAATGTGGGATAAGGGGAACTCATATAACCCCCATTGTTTGGGCAACATGGGCTCCAAATCTAGTAGGAACTATGCTAGATTTCAAATTTCCACCTCTGTGATGGGAAATTTTCCCGTGGGAGTTTTTTCCAATTTTAAGATGACTTGGATCGTTGGTTTTTAAAAAATGATAAGAACATGTAGAACTCTAACTTGTTGAAAAAAAAGAGGCTCGCTGAAAATGGTTTGATTTCAGTGCCTTGTAGTCGACACCACTATCAAGTTGACGTTGGGACCCTCCATGCATTATTTTTAAGTATCTTACTTTTTGAAACTTTGAGTATGTTTAAGAGTATATTACTCTTTGAAACTTTGAGTACACTCAATAGAATATTACTCTTCAAAACTTAATGTACATACTAACATATATTGGAGAGTATAAGATGTCCTTAACATATATTGGAGAGTATAAGTGTAATGTATCAACATGTATTTTAAACTCTAAGAATTGTGGAGTACATGATATTGATCTAATATGCACTCTTTTAGTTCATATTAGTGTAATATTTTTACCAGAAATTCATAAAATAATGTTTTTCCTCAAAAAAAAATTAAAAATATTTTAATTTTTTTCATGTCTTTCTTTGTTTTGTTTTTTTCCATATAAGTTCACACAGTATTTTGTTGCATCAAAATTATATAATAATGATTTATTTTTTCTCTCTGGTTAGTAATGATCAAATCATGTAAAGCATGAAAGTTGTCTACTGCAAAATATTTTGGTTATGTATAAGGAAAATAATCAGTTTATGATTTTTCTTTAACTTAAAAGTACGAGAACTATTTATTATAGAATATTTTAGTCATGTATAATATATTTATTGGGAAATAGTAATTTTATGATTATTCTTTGACTTGTGATAAGCTTCCTTTTGTCTTTTAAAAAATTATCTTTTATTTTCAACCATGTTTTTTGTTTTTATATAAATGATGTATTAACATGTAAAAAAATTATGTACTAATTTGCAAATTTATGTACAAGATAACTAGAATCCTGAACACAATATTTGTTTCAATGAAGGATACACGGGCACCAGAACAGTATGGGTCAAGATTTTGTTCTGGGTCAACCTTTGAAAGATCCAGAATGCTATGATTAAATCATTTGCACATTGTTTCTTATTAGTCCCCGACGGGTTCTTATTAGTCCATAGTTTTAGCTTACTTAGTGACAACCAGCCCCCATAAAATATATTCAATAACATGTGTGTGTGTGTGTTATACTTATGAGAGACTCTTTGAGGTGTATTTATATTTTTTCTAAGTAACTTCTCTTATTAACTTTAGGGCTTCTTGTTACAACCACTTTACCCTTTAATTAATGAATTGTAACTGCTTAGGGGATTCTTAACCATTCTTTGGGGCTTACAACTTCATGAGGGTATATCTCTTCAACCATGAGGAACCACGTGATGTACCACCTATGACTGTAAATGACACAACGATGAATATCCATCTATGAGTGTGTTACCTAGATTTACACTATCCTTCATGTCGTTATTCCTGAAACAACTTCGGACTTCATGACCACACCTATGGGGATTCTTGTAAACTTCTTCAAGTACACCCATCACATCTATTGACATCAATGACAACCACTCATGTTGAAATCAATGACAACCAACTTGCCAACAATATCCCCCTTTGGCATCGATGGCAACACTCATACTCCCCCTATGACCATCGCTCCTCATCTATCTCTCTAGATGTTTCTCTCCCTGTTAAGCCCTAATATTGGCTCATTACCCATTAATTAGGGAATATTATATTAGTAATGTTATTTTATTTATGTCGGCTTTAGGCCCTTAGTTGTAATTATACCTCCTAGTCTCCTAAATATACCAAGGAGACATTTTCATTTTGAATCATCTGGAACTTGAACATTTAAGTGGGGTAAAAGGAGGTTGCCCCCTCGAAGAGGCTTATTATCTGAAATTATCTCTTTTTCAAGGCGTTGAGTACTTTTCCTGAGGTTTTTCTATGCTATATTGATGTTTGGTTGTTAACACTCCCTCTTTGACATCAATGGAAAAGGGTATCTCACTTTGGGGTTGATCCATTTGTCTTCATGCTTCAGATCTTTCACTCATGATGTTTCTCTTTCTCCTGCTTTGATATCATGGGAAAAATGGTAACTCCCCCTGATGGTATGTCTCCCCCTATCTTCATGCTTATGATCTTTCTTTCTAGATCTCTTTCTCTGATTATTTCTCTCCCCTTGACTTCTCTGCAATATGTCATGTAGATCAACGTGGGGATTTTTGTAATTGCTTTATTTCCTCTCTTAGGGTGATTCTAGTCCATTGGTGCTTCCTCTTGTAATTCTTTGGCATATATAAAAATCATTCAAAGTTACATCAATGAAAATAATTTTCAACAATTTCCCTCTAACGGTATGGATTCTGCTGTCAGTTTCACTTCACCTGTTCTACTATGCCTTTCACTGCTTTCCTTCAAATGACTAACCAATTCCACGTGTCAATTTTTTTTTCATCTTCTATCATATATTTGTCTAGACCTTCCAAATATCTCATGAATCCATATATGTCCATATGTCATAAAATTGTCCATGAATCTGCTACACAAATGTACACGATGTTGACTCATCTATCACTTTACTCTTATGAAGACTTCTTCAATCTTGTTGTAACTGAATGCATACATGTAATACTATATACAATCATGAAGCTCTACCTGAGAATTGTGTCAATATACTTCATAATTTTCAGTTGATACATGCATGGGAATGTGTTCTGAAAGTTTCTCCTCAAATAATCAAATTGTCACTTTGTATTTCTGCCATCACTCTACAAATACTTCAGACTACTTGAAAGATGGTTCTCTGATCTGTAGAGTTGTTTCTTAGACTCCCCCTTTTCAATATTCATATTTATTGGGAATCTCCAATCCGGATGGCTCAGAAAGGTGGAGGAAGCCATCCTAATGCAGAGTAATATTCCTCTTCCATCATATGAATTTTGACATCTTCCTCTTCATCATCTTCTTGAATTCTGACATCTTTCTCTTTTCCTGTATATTCATCATGATCTTTCACTACTATAAATCTTGAGAGTATGATCTTTGGGAGTTACTCAGTCACCTGTACCTGTTCTTCATTCAAATGTTCTTCTTTTACCTGTTCTTTATTCACTTGTTCTTCATTCATCTTTTCTTTCTTTATTTTCCAAACCTTCTTGCATCTGATATTAGTGTTTTCTTTCATGGAAGTATGCATCATGCTTCTACAATCACGAGCTATGTGTCCATAGTTGTGGCATTTGTGACACTCAATATTGTATGGAGCCACATAATCATTTATTGTTTGAACATTTCTTCCATAAGCTCTGCAATCTAAAACTTTATGTCCAAAGTTATTACAAGTAAAATAATAACCATAA
>SNQJ01S0016979.1:156103-168973 GCA_010110895.2 Picea sitchensis
AATAATAAAGGAAGGACCTGGCAATTTCTCTGGTGGACGTAGCCCACACTGGGTGAACCACGTAAATCTGTGTCTCTCTTGTATTGTGTGTCTTCTGTGTTTTTGTTTCTGCATTTGTTTTATTTTATTGCTCCGCGGTCCTGTTTTTCTAACACCATCCTTCTTTGGGTTGAGCACTGTTGGAACAACACATGGACTCAAGCTTTCTCGAATCAACCCTTTGTCCATTAAATCCTGGACTTGTCTTTTGACCTCTTCATTCTCCTGTGGCGTCAATCTGTACGCTGCTTTATTTGGTAAACTAGTTCCAGGTATAAGATTGATGTGATGACTTATACTTATGATCGATGGCAATGAACAAGGTAGTTCGTCCACTACTATATCAGCAAACTCTTCCAGCAACTTCTGGATTTCCTCTGGTAAATCATCCACTCTTGTACTAGTTAACACAATTATAGGCTTCCTGACCATGATGAATTGTGTATCTTCCTTCTTCTTAACCTCCTTAAGAAGTTCCTTCCCACTCATGAGAAATACAGTGTTGCTCACTTCTGGTTTCGTTTCTTTATCCTTAATCGGCAGCAACATGTGAGTTCTCCCATTCTTCTCCAGGGTGTATGTGTTCTTTCTCCCATCATGAATCACATTCCTGTCATATTACCATGGTCTACCCAACAATAGATGACAAACATCCATGGGAATGACATCACATAGTATTTCATCCTTATATCCTCCTATTTTAAATTCAACTAAACATTGTTTAGTGACATTTACCTGATGTCCTTTTTCTAACCACGAAACTTTGTATCGGCTTGGATGTTCAATAGTCTCCAGCTCCAGCTTTTCTACCATCTCTGTAGAAACGAGATTGTATGTGCTACCGCTGTCCATGATAACTTTACATACCCTGTCTTTGGTCTTGCAAGCAGTCCGAAAAAGTCTGTTCCTTTGGGCTGGGTTCTCTGCCTCATTCTCTGGCATTAAGAGAACTTTTCTCATCATCAGTGATCTTCCACCCTCAGCATCTTTTGCCTCAACATTTCGTCCTTGTGCTGCGGCAATGTGATTTTCACCTCCTTCTTTCTTTCTGTCTGGACATTCATAGGATTTGTGTCCATTTTTTCCACATGTAAAGCATTTTATTTCTCCACCTCTGCCTCTTCCTCTTCCTCTGGTTCGAGGAAAAGTATTTCTATCAGCATACTGTCCTCTCTGTGAGTTTCCACCTCTCTTAGTTTGAGTTTGAGGTTTCTTCCACTCTTCTTTAGGTTTCTGATTTCTGTCCTGGGCAATTGTTTTGCTTCTGGCTTGACTTCTGCCTCGGCCTCTTTGACCTTGCTTCTGGCTCAGCTTCTCTTCAGCTTTCAGAGCCATCTGGTAAGCATCCTCCACATTCTGAATGGTCATCATGCTCATCTCATCCTGAATGTCACACCGCAAACCATTCATGTACCTGGCAACCTTTTCGTCATCATTTTCCCGATGACCTACTCTGATGTTTATCTTGTAGAATTCCTCAGTGTATTCTTTTACTGAACTCAACTTCTGTCTCAAATTCTACATTCTTCGAAACAAAGTGATTTGATAGTCCTTGGGTATGGATTTTGCCTTCATCTTTGCAACCATTCTATCCCAACTTTTGATTTTTTGCTTGCCCTTACAACGTCTGTCGGCTTGTAGTTCATCCCACCACAATGTTGCATGTCCTTTAAGTCTTGTGACAACATGTTTGACCTTCTTGTCTTCCTCAACATCTTCATAGTCAAAATATTTATCCAGAGCTCTAATCCAGTCTAGAAGCTCTTCAACGTTCAGGTTCCCCTCATACATGGGAATCTCCATTTTTTCCCTGGCACCTATCCTTGCAACAGCCCTGAATAGGCGTTCATCTACTGCATCTTCGACTATGACTTCTTCTCCTTCGTTTCCAGCTTCATTTTCACTTTCAACGTCACTGATATCCCCAGTGTTGACTGTGCGCCTCTGTGCTATCTCCATGGCATCAAGCCTAGCACGTAGTTCACACATTTCTCTTTCCATTGCTGGATCAGGCATTGGTCTGTCTCTTCTTCTCGGTGGCATGGCTGCAAATATTTTCTCTTTTCTCCGCTACAGAAAGCAAAGAACTCTTTCTCGCTCTAATACCACAACTGATGCAGACCCCCAACCCTCAGATCAAGGTCCGCACAAGATCTTTCAATTTCGGCCCCGTAGAGTCTACCTGCTCTTTTATTTCCTCTTGGAAATTATTTTCACACACAACAACAATGTTTTTCCATAGGTCCTTATGAGTATGCCCGTGTGAACCAACACAAAGCACCACTCAACTCCCCTGACCACAATAAAATGATCGCTTCGTTTTTCCTTATCGGGACTTTCCTTTTCTTTCCTTTTTGGGATTTCGGGTTTCGCGATTTCGTGAATCCTGTTGTCGTGGTTCTCAACCTTTCCACCTTCCAAAACCTGAAATGTTGATTTTCCCAAAATGCTTAGCCGCATCCTCCTACACAACTATATCGCGTTTCGTGACTTCGGGAGTTCTGGAACAAGGAATCCTGACCTCTTCTCTTCACAACTGCCGAAATGTCGAAACCCGAAACGTTCAACAAAAGACTGGCTTCTATCATAACTTTTCACCTTTTCGGGGTTTCAAACTTCGCGATTTCCCGATTCCTAATGTAAGGCCTCCGACTCCCTAACCTCCACAAACCCCGAACTCCGAAACAATATCTCCAACTGGATCAACGGCTATAAGCCTCCCTTTGATCCAACAACCCATGTGATTTCAGACTTTCGGGTACTGGGAGTCCAAGACTCTCGATCCCAGAACACTGTCCTCTCGGGTTCCCAAACCCCGAAACGCCGAATTGTTGAAATGTCGCTTCTCACTATTTCGCGTTTCACAATTTTGGGGGTTCTCATGTGAAGTGCCCTGAATTCTTGTCAATGGGAATGTCGAAATCCCGATTCCCAAAATTTTGAAATACCACTTCACAATATCTCGGATCTCGCAACTTCAAAATTCTAAATGCAAGGGCCCAAGCTCCTTGTCCTCAAGACTTCCGGTATTCTAAATCCTGAATTACCGAAATCCCAAAATTTGTCCTTGGCTATTCTTTTCGCGATTCAGGAGTTAGAGTGACCAAGGGTTTCGTCCACACTTTGGACTTACAAATCCTGAATTCCCGAAATAATCTGACGCTCCAGCAGATCACGATCAACGGTCCACATTGACTCCTGTTACCAGAGTGATGGATTCGCCCCTCCATATCCACCTTGTAACTTCTTTGGATCTTACGGCTCTCGTGATTTCAGGAGTTCTCCTCGAAGAATTCCGACCGCTCGATTTCTTCCTTGATAACTCCTTCGAAATGAACTAGTATTCTTATATTGGAACTCAAATTCTGCGAAGTGACTTCGACTCCCCCCCCCTTTGAACACTTCAAAAGCATTAACCCTTCTGAGCTTTTCTCTAGGCAACTTTGAGTCACAAAGAACTCCTGCGCGCACTCCTTGTGGTAATTATTCAAATACTTCAGCGTATTTGAACTCTCGACTCTGTGCACCTTCTCTGCAATAGTAGTCTTTCTCTCTTCCACCTTAGTTAACAACTTCTAAGGACCCAGCTAGCCTACACACACCTTGCATGGCTCACATGCTTCACTTGCACTTCTGCTAAAATGAGAACAACGGTATCTCTCCTGAGCTTTCAGAGATAAACTCTAGACCTTTGTCACACACTCCTTGCAAACGTTTCACTGCACTCCTTACAGGAACTTCTCTCACTCGGGAAGAGAAACAATTGAAACTCATTTTCTTTCTTCTCTCAGAATTTAAACATTCAACATGAAAGCATACATTCACACACATCATAATAACAAATGCATGATAGAGAGAGTAAGAAATTGTAAACAGACCATTCAACATGTATACACAGAAAGCATCATAACACCATGAGTCTGAATCAAAGCTTCATATATTAATTCAGAACTTCTGTACATGGGTTCTTCTCTACAACTCTCTGCTACAACTCTCCTCTTCTCTATGCTAATGTGCTTAATTGATCTAATTCTGATTGATATAATGATACAAAGATGAGGGTGTCTATAGTCATTTTCCCTCCTAACTCCTAAACTGTCTAATCTATCATTTAAAACTACCTACTCTCATTAACTAGGCATAAATGCCTTTTACATTGACAGATGAGAGCAGATTGCTTAAGATTTGTTTACAATCTCTTATTCATAAATATGCGTACGCCTTCCTTAATTATTTCATTAATATTCCTTCCTTAGTCTTTCAAAATATTTCAAAACATTTTCAACATGTGCAAAAATGCGTTGCGCTCATCCCGGCTGTCTTCCGCCCTCACGCTTACTTGCTGCTGGCGATGCTCCTGCATCACCAGATAAGATTCTCGAGTCTGAAAATAGGTCATCCCAGATGTTGATTTATTTTCCATTCCCCGAGCTCCAAAAGAGATGATCCCGTAAAAGTGGGAGAGAGGCAATTAGTAGTTTCCATATAGGAGACCTTGTCTATTATGTGGTGGCAACGTCCAGGTATCTTTTTTTGTTTCTTGAGAGGTATTTGTAACAAATTGCCTTCTTCCACCAGCCGTTTCCATCTGAAACCAATCTCGAGAGGAGTTTTGCACCTAGCGCTATATTTATCTTTTTTGGATCCCAGATTCCCAGCCCACCATTCTCTTTTGGGGCATAAATTGTGGACCAATTGACCATATGGATTTTTTTTTCATTTTCTTTTCCCCCTTGCCAGAGGAATTTATGAATTAATTTAGCCATTTCCTTTTTTATCCCTATCGGAGAGAGGAGAGCTGAGAATTGGAAGATTGGGAAGGAAGATAAAACTGACTTTACTAACACCACTCGGCGAGCCGGGTTCAACCAAATTGCTCCCAAGATTTCGAATTGATCTTTGAGGTTTTGAAGGATAACTTGCCACGCTTCACCAGGAAGAGATTTTAGACTGATAGGGGTGCCTAAATATTTGAAGAATTTCCAATCAGTAGAAAAGGGAAACTGTAAAATATTTGTGATTCTTGCCAAGATACTTTCTTTAATGTTCCAAGCATATATTTGGCTCTTATGTTTGTTTGTGATTCCTCCCGAGGCTTCTTTGTACTGATCTAAAACCATTTTGAATATGTTGGCCATAGTTTGAGAAGCTCCTCCAAGCAACAGAGTATCATCGACGAACTGGGAATTATTTATTCTTCTTACCCCCTTGCTATCTTCAGGCCTGGGATATTGCTAGTTCTTCTTTCATGTTCTAGCCTTTTGTTTAGTGATTATGCCATGAGGACATACATCATTGGGGAGAGTGGGTATCCATGTATTAATCCTCTTATGGCTTGAAATAAAGGAGCAAGCCTTCCATTTATTAGAGGGTTTATCCAAGGGGTCGTAATACAGGCTCCAATTCAGGGAATAAAGGTGTGATTAAAACCAAATTTCTTTAAAACTTCAAAAAGGAAACTATGCTTGACACACTCAAATGCATTTTCCATGTCTATTTTAATAGCCATACATTTTTCTCTATTGTTAAAGCTGGAGTGGATCACTTCCTGGACTAGGGTGATGTTGTCCCAAATCTATCTTTTTGCGACAAAGCCACCTTGATTTGGAAGGATGAGCAGTGAAAGCAAATGCTTTAGTCTATTTGCTATGATTTTTGCCAGAATTTTGTAAGAGACATTGCATAGAGAAATAGGGCAAAATCTATCGAAGGAACTGGCATTTTTGTCCCTGGGGATCAAGGCTAGAAAATAGGTATTGGTTGTGCCTCCCATCCTATAGGACTTTTGGACATATCTTATCACTTGGATAAGATCTTTTTTTATGATAGTCCAACATTTTTTGTAAAAATGAAGAGTAAAGCCATCTAGTCCTAGAGCTTTGTCTGGATCGAACTGATTTAGAATTGCTTTGACTTATTCCACTGTGACCTCCTTGCTTAACTCTTTGTTGTCCTCTTCTTTTATCATGTGTGGAATATGCTCAACAAACTGCTTACTCTGATCTTGATTATCTTCTCCTTCCTTGGTGTAAAGTTTCCCGAAATGAGAAGTGGTTGATTTTTTTATTTCCTCAAAGGAATTAATTAGGACCTCGTGATTGTGTATTTATTTCCTCCACGTTATTCCTATGTTGTCTAGCCTTGGCTTGCTTATGAAAGAAGGAGGTTTTTTTGTGTTTTGATTAATTTTCTCATAGCTTCCTTTTTTTTCTCTTTGTCCCATTCCCCTACAATTCCAGGAGACTACCTTCATTACTTACTTGCATTTTTGGTTGCCCCCCCTTTCGTGGGCTGAGTATGTCCTTTTGATGTGGATGTTTTCTTGATTTCCCATCTTTTTTTAGTACTTCTTCCAGTGTGGGCTGGATTCCCAATTCTTTGTCTTGGTTTGTTGCTTTTTCCCTTTTGTTTTTATTTATTTTCCTTCATGTTTTCTATGCTTTGGTGCTTTGGGGAATCTCTTGGTCCGGGTCTTCCCCCGAGTCCTCTTGGATTTCATCCTCTGGATCATTCACTAGAGGGGAGGGGTCCTCGAGATGAATGAAGATTGGATCATTTTTCTTTGTTGGGGGAACTAGTTCAGGGTCCTGTTGGCTCTGTATTTCTTCTGTTGATTCTTTTGAGTTTACTATTTCTGCCTCCAAATTTTAAAGTGCTTCATATATGTTTTTACTGCTTTTTGCATCATTGTTCCCGTCATTGGGGATTCCCCCTTGAGTGGAGAGGATGGCTTGGAGTTTTCTCTTCGATCTTGCGGCTGGGGTCCTAACTTGTTATTAGTTTTTTTCTTTTTGGCTAGCTACCATTGCTCTTGCTCTTTGTCTTCGGGTTGATCTATTTTTTCCTTTGGACAGTTTTTTGCGAAGTGCCCATACTCATGACATACTTTGCATTTGACCAAGAGTTTCTCATAGTCGACTGTTTGAATATAGGACCATCCATCTAGGGTGAGTTGGATTGCCTCCGGCAAGCCTTTTTCCAGATCTACTTCTACACATATGCAAGTGCGGGATTTGAGACCATCTTGTGGTTTGGCACGATCAATGAATCTACCTAGGGCATTCCCAATATTTTTAGGGTTTCGTCATTCCAATAGTGGAGGGGGAGGAAGGGTAAGCAAACCCAAATAGGGACTGCAAACAGAATGCCATTTTCCAGGCTAAAGTCTAGGGTCCATTTGTTCAAATGCATTCCTCTTGATCCCATGAAATAGGGACCATTTCTAAAAATTAAATCTTTATCGTCTTTGTTTTCAAAGAGAAAGACATAGAATCCCTTACTGTAGAAAGTCGAGGACATTTGCCCCTTTATCATTTTCTTCCAGTTCTGATCAAACCATTATGTCATTGCTCTTGGAGAAGGCTCCCATAAACTGTCCGATCAATCCATTTTCCGTCAGACGAAGGGAAAACAGACGGGAGGAGGAGGGATGTGCTGGCACCTTCGGGATCTCGTCGAGCTTCTTGAGAAAATGCGATTAGAGGGGCCCTTTCACAAATTTCGAGTAGGAGGAGATGAGAGATTGAAACACAACAGAGTAGGAGGAGATGAGAGATTGAAACACAACAATATCGAGAGGAGGCGAGGGGAGGGGGGATCCTCCCCCGAACCAGAGGCCATGAGAGCAGCTGCAACAAACCACGAGAACCCTAACTAGGTTGTAGAGCTTGAGAGAGCTTGTAAGATCAGTTATTTGTGATAATTAAGTTTATTGATTTGTTTTTTTATATAATTTTAAATAAAATTATGTTAGCTTAGAATAATCTGTTAATTTTTAATAAACTTTTATTATTGTTATTATTGCGATGTGTTTTTGGGTTTTGGATCGTTAATTTATTTTTTAAGTTCAAAGAAGACTCTTAGTTAATTAGAAGCACTTTTATGTCAAAATCATGACCAAAAGACGGTTTTAACTTAAATAGTATTTACAAGAATGCCAGTGTCCCTTGTGGTTATCAGTAAAGTTAATGTCAATGGGGTGTACTTTTTAATAAGATTTAACCTTACTTTCATACATGAAACTAGATACTACTATGGATTATATGAAAAAATTTATATACATTATTCAAAATACATTTTTTCAAAAGAAATCTTGATTTTTGAACAAAACTATAAAAAGAATGATAATCATCTTAATTTTAAATGAGAATAGTTAAATAAAGCTTTTAATATTTATGGCAATTAGATTTCGCTTGGGTGGTTGGGAGGAATGATTGTTATCCTCCCCACCTAGGTTCAATTCCCGTGAGTGATATATTGAACTCATAACAAATATAAGATGGGTTCAAAAAAACCAAGAGACATTTACCAAATCAAATCAACATAAAATCTCATGGCACTTACATACTTAAATGGATTGTCTCTACATATTCTAATTGAATTGATAAGATATTCATGAGGAGGAAGGGGCTATTTATACAAAAAGATAGTGAACCCTTGACTTCTGATTTAAGTTATTTGTATGGTGTCATTACACAATTATTAAATTAAATTGATATCAATTACATCAAATTATCAATTGGGTCTAGTTCGTGTGGTTGTGGGATGGAGTGTTATCCTCCCCACCCAAGTTCTATTCTTGTTAATGATATCTTAAGTTGTTTGTTATCCTCCCCACCCTTGTTCTATTCTTGTTAATGACATGTTAAGTTGTTTGTTATCCTCCCCACCCTTGTTCTATTCTTGTTAATGACATGTTAAGTTGTTTGTTATCCTCCCCACCCTTGTTCAATTCCCATGATGGACATGTTGGCCCGTTGTGACAAGGCTAGAAGGGTAGACGACCCCCAGATTGAGGTTCCACTCCGGTGGGCTTTGGGACGCCTCAGCCCTTGCTAAGTCACAAGTTACTGGTATATCTGGCTTTCGGGTTGTTGGATATATTCTTAGGTTACAATGGCACCCAATATGCTTGATCTTGAGCCTAGCCCAGATCAAACCTATTAGTTATTGATTCCCAAGGTAAAAAAAAAATGACATGTTAAGATCATATTGAGTATATTGTTGTAACGACTTTGAACTCTATTGTTGACCTAACATTACCCAATAAAAAATTTAAGATTTACCCTCGATACCATCCTCGAAATGAGGAAAAAGTTTTCTAAAAAAATATTACTTAAATTTTTTTAATTATATTAAATAACTATTTAATATAAATAGTTTTGTCTAATCATTATTCTTCTCCATTGTCCTTTTAAGTGATTCATCAATACCTTCTCTTTTTTCATTGTTCTCTTCAACGATTTTACAAAGTGTATATTTTCATATGAGATTAGTGATTATAAAACGTGGATTTTGAAGTTAATATCAAAAAGGAAAAATGAAAAAAATATATAGATATTACTATAGAATGTTAAAAATTTTGATTTTTAGGCAAAAGATTAAACTGCAATTAGGAGTAGTATTTGGTTTTATTTATAGGATTAAGGTTGCAAGCTATCAGAAAGCACATGAACTCACTAGAGATAGCCTTGACGATGACCACAAGGGACACTAGTTTTCTTGTGGATATTATCTTGGTTGAAATCACCTTATGGTCTTGACCTAAAATGCTTTTGATTGGCTAAGAGATCATCTTCCTTAAATGTAAGGAAATAGTTTAACAACTCAAGATTTGAACGCATATGGAAATAGTGAAAGTCTACTCTCTCATGGACCACCAACAAGGCATTTCAAGTGGCATGTTAACAATGATGAGTCAACACACATTCACATATAGTAGAAAATGATGATTTCCCTTACTATCATTTGACACCCAAATTATAATAGATTTTTCCATTGGATAATTTTTTTGACAAAACAAATTTCAAAACCTCAAATTTTATCTGAATAAAAATGAATAGAAATTTTAAATAAAAGTTCATCTATGGACTTTTAAAATGAAGGTTTAAGGAGAGAGATATGTTTTTCGCAAGTCATGCTGGTATTTTTCCTTAACTATTAAAAATGGTGTGTAGCTAGCACCGACAACCTGTAAGCTAGTACTAGCAAGAACTTGTGACTTAGCAAGGGTTGAGACGTCCTGAAGCCCATCAGGGTGAGCTTCTATCCCAGGGGTCACCTACCCTTCGAGCCTCATCACAACAGACCAAATATTAATAAACATGCACATATTCTACCCTCCACTAGTTTTGAACCTATGACCTCCAGGGAGAAAACACATGTTCTTTTTCTATAAATAAAAGATGTATTGCCTCTAGAAACTGAAGATATTACATAGTCTTGGAAGCCAGGGAGTCGGCCTACCAAAAAATGGAAACCAAAGTCGTCTCTAGAGTTCTGACAAAAAGATCATATTGTCTCCATGTCTGAATATACAACGATGGTTGGGAAGCGATTTAAACTTTCCTAAAAGCTTATAAGCATGAGCATAAGAAAAACACATAAGCAAAACCAAAGGAATCAAGCACCAATAGTGTCTATATTGTTGCCTCCAGAAGTGTGTCGATGCCATGTTGGAACAATATTGTAAGGTTGGTGACATACCGGACAATGGTTGGAAGCAGGCTTGCCTGATAGTGCATCATAGAGAAAGTAAATCTGACGATTGAGGCGCTCCTGTCGAAACAACAAGTTTGCCACACCTCGACGTATATCCATGATCAAAGTGAGATTATCCTTAGAGAATTGAGGCTGAGAAGAATCCAGAAACACCTCTAAGATATGAATGGTTTCCTAAAGGGGAGTCATCGAAGGTGCTTCTTCAACTATGGGATATCCCCAATGTCCTTTTGGTAGAGTGTTCCGAAAAGCTTGACTTGTTGTAGCATTTGTATGCTTCTGACAGGAAAGGCTCGAGTGCATTGTAAACTCATGAGGTTGAGTAGGCAAGGACTCCTCAATGGATCCATGACCCCAATTCTCCCCTGAGGTGATAATGTCAATATCCTACGTAGCTGCAGAATGAATTTCCTAAGAGGGGATTTGCCCTGGCTCGCTTGAAGAAGTAATGTCGTCGTGACCTCGTCAGGAAATATATCTCTGGTAACTGGGTCCTTTGCTGGAACGACCATGCTCACAAGGCATGATGTCAATACCTAGGATAAGGGAAAGAGAAAGAAGATAGACAGTCTGGAACAAGGCACGTTTGGGTCTCTTCGAAGGAGAAGTTGAGCATGCATAAGGGGTGAGAAGGAGAAACATGTCCTGAAAAGCGGGGCAACATAGGGAAATATCCTCAAATTGATGCATTGAGAGCACAATTACAGCAAAGTGGACGTTGTCCTCTATTGTATGCTTACAGTTTACTCCCGGTGGCATTCTGAACCAGAGCTCCATTGAACTCACGTGGTGAAAACTCTCATCACACCAGCCCATAATAAATTACCTCCTCGAGAAGTGAAGCCTAGAGGAGAGGCGACAGGCTGGGATGGCATTTAAATGCATGTTGGGACGTGTGGCACCCCATCCGGGGGAGAAAACACATGTTCTTGACCATTAACTGTCATGTTGTTATTTTGAATGACAAAATTGACAATTTTGAAAGGTCAAATTTGACAAGTCGCGACTTTCTTGATATTACTCATAAGTATAATGTATTATATGTATTTCCAACGATAATATTATAATTTTAATTTCACTTAGTATGAAAAGCTATGATTTATGTAATTAAACATTGAATGGTTTTATGCAATTTGTTTTGATAAAAAAAAAAAAATTAGGTGGCAAAATCTGTCATAATATAGTTGTTAATTTGTAATAATGACAATCATTATTGGATGTTATCTGCAATGTGGGTTGACTTATCTTTGTTATTTAAGGAAAATCATGTCCACTGAAATGACCCGTTGGTGGTTTGTAAGAGGGGGACTTTTACTCTTGTCATTGGGTCATTACCATGTTTCCTTAAATTCGAGAAAACAAGCTCTTAACCAATCAAAAGTAGTTTTAGATCTTACTCCAAAACCAAAAGGTAGTTGTAATCTAAATAATATCCACGAGAAAGTCAATGTCTCTTGTGGTCATTATTGTGGCTACCTCCAATAAGCTCATATGTTTTGTAATAAATTTTAACCTTAATCCCATACACAAAATTAGATACCACCCACAGTTACAATTTAACCTATTACCCAAAAAGTATCATAACATTTGTGAAGTATAAAAATTAATTACTTACTAATATAAACTAAAAAAGTAACTATAACATAAAGAAAATCCACATAATGGCATACACCCTATCTTTGAAAAAATAAAAAAACATTTTATTTAAATAAAATCTCATTAAGAAAAAACTATAACATAAACAAAGTCCACATAATGACATACACCCTACAACCTACCTCTGAAAAAATTGGAAACATTTTATTTAAATATGAATTTCATTAATAAAAAAGAAAATTTCAAAGATACTTGGATGTAAATATATGATGTTTCTAACTATATGACTTTATTTTAAAAACGAGGGTAAGCTATATTGCAGTTATTCCCTATCTTCATTCAAGAAAAAAGAAAATGTCAAAAGAGACTTGGATGCAAATATATGATGTCTCTAACTATATGATTTTATTTTAAGAACAAGGATAAGCTATATAACAGATAGCCCCTACCTTCATTTTAAGTAATGAAGTTAAATTTGTTGGTTTAAACTCTTTGGTTTTTATTGATTTGAACTCTTTAGTTGAATTGTGTGTTTCGTTTTTTAACATAGAACATAGAGTGCTTATAAGTTTAGCCATGATGTGTTTTCTTATCAGTATTGCATTGAATTACGAATGCATATATGTATATGATGCAATGAACATAAATATATTTATCTTGGGATATTCTTACCATGTGCAAACACAAAGAATTTGTGGATACACACACAATGACACTGGTAAAGACAAGTTGTTT
>SNQJ01S0016979.1:181715-212705 GCA_010110895.2 Picea sitchensis
GATCAATTTTGATGGCACATCAAAAGGCAATCCAGGACACTCATCCTATGGAGCGGTCATAAGAAACAGCTTGGGCCAAATTCAAAGCCTCACTGAGGAAATCTCAGATATGACACCGACAATTCAACAAAAATACAGGGTCTGATCAAAGGGGTGCAAATGGATCTAGATCAAAACCTCACCTATCTGATTATTGAAGGAGACTCCAAAATCATAATAGACTTGGCAACAAAAATCCTGAATGGCAGAGATCCAGGGAAAATCACTCCCAGTTGGTGCCTCCTTGGCCCTCTTCACAACTTCCAGGCTCTTCTTAGACCTTCTCTAAGTCTAACTCCCTCACACATTAGGCGAAGTGAAAACAAAGTTGCGGACAAACTGGCCAATGCAAGGGTTGACTCGCTGCAGCAGATCATTCTCCAAGATCCCAGGCAGTCCCAAAGCTCTCCCCTCTAGCTCCAATGTGAGGAGCTTGCCCAGCTAGATGGCCCCAATCTGGATGGGGTGCCACCTTTGTCTACCGAGAATTCCTTCCAAGTCATAAATGATCCAGGGTGAGGGAAACCATCAACATCATCGTAGATGATCAACAGTCGACAGATGATTTTAGGACCTCGGCAATCGGGAGTCATGAGGTTGAAGGATGTTGTTTCTCAAAGTTGAGAAGTCATGAAAAGCGAAAGGGGATCTGGACTGTTGGTGCTAAAGGAGTTCTAAACCATCGATCTGGCCCCATTGATCTGACGTGGGAAAATTTTGAGAACTCGGTTATCGGGAGTCCGACACACGAAAGCAGCTATTTCCCAAAGTCGTTAAATCGCGAAATGCGAAATTGTGATAACCGAGAACAGATCAGGACCATTGGTACCAAAAGAGATCTGGACTATCGATCTAGTCCCATGGATCTTACACGAGGAAATTTCAGGATCTCGACTATCGGGAGTCCACAGCATGATGGTAGCTATTTCCCAAAGTCGCGAAATGCGAAATCGCGAAAAGAGAGAATAGATCAGGATTGTTGGTACTAGAAGAGATCTGGATCATTGATCTGTTCCCATGAAACTGATGCGAGAAAATTTCAGGAACTTGGATATCGAGAGTCTGCATCATGGTGGAAGTTGTCTGCCCAAGCCGCGAAATCACGAAATGTGAGAGAAGATCTGGACCGTTGATCCCGAGGAAATATGGACTGTCAATTTGGTCATGAAGGACTCGCTGATTGTATTTTGGTGTAAGAAGATAGGCTGCAGATATTTTTTGTAAGCTTTCAGTTGGAATTAATATAAGGATCCAATTTTTATTCACAATATATATATATATATATATATATATATATATATATTTCATGACTATAAACATGTTCCATACTTAATCTATATGTAAGCAACATGCATAATGTTTTTTACCACACTCCTTGTCGTGGCATAATAATGTCTATTCCATCACCCTCGTCCCTCTGGAATCATGCTAATAATTATTTTTTGTTGTTAAAAAACCTTGAAACAAGTGTGCCCATTAAAGTAAACACATTAAAACATACATTGATCCAAGTGTTAGAGAGGCAAAGTTCGTCTTTGGCAAACAACATGTCTCGAGGAGAAGAGGTCGGGAGAGATAGAGTTTCGGTGATGGTTGGATCACCATTGTTCTATTCAGTTTTGTGATCAATGTTAGTTTCCCACCCCCTCAAATCACTAGCCAATACTCGTAGAGCTTGAGATCCATGTCGCAATGATTTTTGGTTATGTTGAGTCCAGACGGTCCTTTGTCTATGTTTGTTTGTGTATGTCTATGGATGTTTGTGGGGCTTGTAAGTAGGGATTACAAGTTTCTTTATGTACTTTATTCATAATTAAGATGCAAGTGAAGGAGACAATGATAGCTCCAACAAAGCATGTGAAGGAGATAGATCATACCGACAAGTAGAAGTTCCACTAAGGATGGGATAATCTCACATGTATGATCGAGCTAGGGTTTCTTTGCGAGATTGTGCTTGGTCTTTTAATTGTCTTTCAAAAATGTAGTGTAACTACAAATTGTGGATGTATTTTATCTTCTCTGTGGTTATTTAATGGAAGTGGAACTCACAGTGGATGTAGAATATTTCTATGACAGGTTCAATCTCTCACTTCATATGGCTGTTAGTATGGCGATATCCTTTGGGTTTGCGAATATCGTGGCTCACCCTTTGGGAGGGTATCTGTTAGATCGAGAGGCAAGAAAATTTGGCATTAATGAGTGCCTTTGGATTGTCTAGATAGTCCAAATGTGTAGTGGTCTTACCTACATCTAGTTGAGATCTATGTGAGGCTCGACCCTATGTATGTTGGAGGATATGGGTCGAGCTTAAAACAGAATACACACACACAATGGAACTCAAATGGATCAAACATTTTTTTCAATTAATTTACATATATATAAAAGAACCCACACCTATTTATTTCTTGACATATATATATTATACTAACAATTGCACACAATTGCTCTTAAATGAGCCTGATGGGTTAGTTTGAGTGGATGCGTGTTGTGGTTATAATGCAATAGGTCTCGAGGTCAAGTCCCTGACCAACTATATTGTTGAGATTGTTGGGCCTCTCTCGATGTCCCCACGAGGTTAGGCCCTGTAATTAGGGCCTATGGTTTACCCCGTTTATCATCCATGGATCATGGGGAAGTACTCAGAGGGTTCTCCACAAAGGTTTCCTTGGAAAAAAAATGTTCTTAAATCACGAGATTGATTGATGGGTTTCTTGAAAAGCATTAGTTTGATAAAAACTACAATTTCTAGTAATTTCTAGCGACGAGTTATTTTTAAATTACATTTTCAATGGTTATATTGCATATTTAAATTTTATGATTCTTTGAAATTTAATTTTAGGTTATGCATTTCTCTTATGTTGCCATTTCACATAATAGGTTTTTCTTCTTTTTCCTTTTCATGTAAATTGCCAACATTAATTGGTACGACACTCGTTTGATTGCTTAGGCATTAACGGTTGGTATCTAAAGTTAGTCACCCAACCTCTCGGTATGTTATTGGTGAGGCCTACTGATCTCTAATCCACTCATGCCCTAAAACCTATATGACATAGTTATTCTAAGATTTTGGGAAGACTTTTTGAACAAGAAGGTATGCATAACCGCACCCAAACTAAATCTTATATAATAAATTTTACTCAATGCATTGCATTTTGGACCATTTTAATCTAATAGGTTTACTACCTTTTCAAGTTGTGTTATTTCGTTTATATGACTAACACTTTCTAATACATATAAAATTGTGTGGTTGCTTTCAATTTTTCAAAGATGCATTTTATGAAATTTTAAAAATCGAAGGAGAAGCTCTAGAAGAGGGTAAGTCTTATATGTTAAAGTACCTAAGATTTCTTGAAGCACAACTATCAACAAGTGGAGGTAAGCCTTATTTGGAGGGGAAAAGCACTACCAAAGGAAGGAACTATAAATGAATGGTGTGTAACTCTATAACTAATGAACATGGGTAACTCTATGGCATGCAAGCCTAAAAGGGATGCATCGATCCTTGTTTCCTATTATTGGAAGGAAAGGAACCAATGCACAAGGAAGAAAGAACATCTTTAACAAGGAATGAATGTAATTACACAAGCAAGTTTTCTCGCTACTGGAAGGAATGAATATAACTATGCAGACAAGTTGTAATGTCCCCCACCTCTTGATGAAGAGGGTTGGAGAGACTCAATGGTCTAGCTGTCCCCACTAGACTATAGTCTCAGGCATATTGGGGACAAAGTCAACCAGAAATCATAATATTCTAAAGATAAGTTGACTTTGTGGAAAAAGGGTAACTCAATGAAGAAATATAAAGGATGAGTTAGGTTAAGAGTTAACCCTAAGGGTAAAGCTAACTCAGTGGAGGAATAGACTGGAGCTATAAAGGAAAGGGTAGGGCGCACTCCTTATTCATTTTGGATTATTATCATTTTTGCATTGGAGCTCTTGAGCACAATCAATTTTGAGGGTTTTGAGTCTAAAACCCTAGAGATCAACTCGGTGGTGAAAGATCCCACCTTCCTTGATCCAAGATTGGTTCCGAAGGTGAAATAATCCTCCCACACTATTCTACAGTGTTGTAGGTTGGTTCTACAAGCATTCACTAGGTTAGGGCGCAATGCAGGGGGGTTTCTAGCTAGGGGGCGCACCATCTTGGAGGTTCCAGTTCGATCTGGAGGAAGTAAGAGGCATTTGGGAAATCTAGCACCTGGGTTCTCTTCAGAGGGTCCCTGGCATTATTCGTGGTCTATTTCAGAGGAGTTTATCCTTGTAGTTTATTTCTGTGAGCTTAGCACACATTGGAGAGGAAGAGGACGTCCTGCATAAAGGTATTTTCAGTGTTTGGAGAGTCAAATCTTCATAGTTTGGTTTGAGACTTCAGTATCATGGTAGCAGTGGTATGATCTATGATCTGACAGAGTTTGATATCATTTGGAGGTTCCTAGAGGGGAAAACGTACCCTCTTGACTTTATCAAACCAAGGAGGGCATAATCCAGTTTAGGGATTGGCCATTTGGAGGAGCAACATTGCTCAGATCAGCTTGAGATTGATTCCAGGGATTTCTAGCAACCTAATCTACATTCTGAGTGAGTTTTGGAGGATTTGGAGGTTAGGAGAGGGTAGGCCGAAACTTGAGGGTTTTGTAGCATCCAGAGCAGGGCGTAACTCATCTAGTTGAGGAGGTTTGGCAATGCATTGATCAGGTTCTTCTATCTTCAGACAGATCTACTTGCTGGTGGCCTTTGGAGGCTTGGATATCTTCTGTTATAGCCTTTGGCAGGCATTTTTCTTGTATTTTTCTTCTTATTGTATAGGCTAGAAGCCCATTTTGTTATTATTGGGGCTTGCTCCTAGATCTACAGTTCTCTTGTATACAAAGACTCTTACTATCTAAATAAAGGTCAGATCTGACATTTTGATTCTCTACTAGTGTTCTTATATCTCTTGTATTGTTTATGAATGTATGCTTCATATCTACTGCGCTATCAACATTGAATAATCTATGCACATCTTATGGATACACCTGGAAACACATGAACAACATAACAACAATAAACAATTAGTGTTATGCGCAAAAAAATTTGCTCGGAACCATTACAATGGTATCAGAGCTTTTGATCCTCCCAACCAGTGGGGTTAGTGCATGCAGAGGTTCGGTGGCATTTACATGGGAAGACGCAGGAAACAATAGGTGAAGCAAAGGCCGAAATGGAAGGATCAGGTGAGGACAATGAACCACAGATTCTAGCAGGATTCGCTGAGGAGTTGCAACACTCCATAAACATGTCATAGAGCACCTTGGTACATCATCTATAGGAGAACCAAGAAACAATATGTAGGGGATAGCTAGAGATGACAGAAGCTCTCAAAAAGGTAAGTGAAAGCCAAGAGAGGGTATCACAACTCTTGATGCAGATGACTCATGGAGGAAAGGGTCCATAAATTTATGCCAACAAAGAAGGTAGTGGATCTCATGGAGGGACTAGACAACAACAGGAGCACAACCCCCACTATCACACYGAGGGATAGAGCTATGGAGGAGGTGCACCACTAGGACAGACATACAATAGGTCCACTCCTAGACCCTATGTSCCTGCATTCTTGGATACTCAACCACAACATAACTATGAGGATGAGATTGAGGATAATTTTGAGCAGTATGCCAGGGAGTATCATGCCCTAAGTGCAGGGTTTCAAAGAYAGGTCACATTAGATCAGTATTGCGGGATCAAATTTCGGGGCAAACCGAAACAATATCAGAGGCCCAACTATGAACTGGAGCGTAGGGCAGGCAAAATAGAGATCCCTTATTTTGATGGATCTGCTAAGGCGACAACACAGGCATGGGTGCAGAAGTTGGATAACTACTTACAACTTAACCGCATGAGAGATATGGATACCATCAAATTTTCCACCATGTAATGATATGACAAGGCTCATGATTGGCGGTATCACGGGTTAACCACATTGGGACATAATCATATTACATCTTACACAGAGTTCACAAAAAGGCTCATTGACAAATTTGACCAGGGGGATCCAGAGCTACCTTTTAGGGAGATCACATAGCTCAGACAGACAGGATTACCAGAGGCTTACATAGAGGAGTTCCAGAGGCTGCCAGTGATGGTACATGATGTGTCTCAAGTGAGACTCATGATGCTTTTCACAGAAGGGTTGATGGAACCCTTGAGGGGTTGGGTCAAGGCCTTTAAGCCTACCAACTTGCACGATGCCATATGGAATACCAAAGACTTGGGTTCGGCAACTAAGACAATATTCACCCCTAGAACTCACAATCAAGGGGGTAGAGAGCAAAGACCTCCTATTAACCAAGGGGAAGAGACCCAAGGGCGTTTGACCGAGGAAGTGGTAGGATGGATGAGCCCACTAGGAGGGAGTTGAGGAGGAAGCAACTGTGTTTCACTTGCAAGGAACCATGGGACCCAACACACAAGTGCATGGGTAAGGGAAAATCCCACTATATTGAGGTGATCTCAGATGATGAGGATGAAGATTCCGGCCACATATAGAACATGGAGGTTGAAACTCCATGATAGATAGAAGAAGAGGATGCTAGTCATGACCCTGCAGAAGATGAGAAGGTAACCATTTCATCCATCAGCGGAGTACCAAAATTGAACACCTTCAGGATGAGAGGGGTGTTACAGGGGCAGAAGGTTTCAGTCCTCATTGATGGAGGTGCCTCACACAACTTCATTGCCTCAACATTATTGTAAAGAAGACACATACTGACAGTAGAATTTGAGGGATTTCTTGTGGAGGTAGCAGGTAGACGTACCATGCCTTATGATAGGTACATCCCAAGGATGAAACTCACCTTGGGCAAGCATGAGTTGGCACAAGATTTTTATGTGATGGATCTTCCAGACACCAACATCATCCTAGGAGTACAGTGGCTAAGTACACTGGGGCCAATCACCACAAACTACAAAACCATGGAAATGTCTTTCACAGAAGAAACAAGGGAGAAGGTGGTTCTCACGGGTATGACGAGAAAAACACCAAGGGTGGTGATAACAAAGTGCATGAAGGCCATATTCCAGAGAGAAGACATTGCTTATGCAACAAAATGCAAAATTTCAGTCAGAGTGGACAAAAAGGTGGAAACGCACTATGCACTAGAGATCAAGAAGATAATGGATAGGCACAACAAGGTCTTTGAGCCTATACCACGAGGAGCACCACTAGATAGGGGGTTCGAGCACATCATAGAGTTAGAGGAGGGTGCGAAACTTGTCATCACCACTCCTTACAGGCACCCTAAGAAGTACAAGGACGAAATTGAAAAGTCAATCAAGGAATTGTTGGATATGGGTGACATCAGGCCGAGCTCCAGTCCCTTTGGATCTTCAGTAGTGCTAGTGAAAAAGAAGGATGGAACAATGCGCATGTGCATTGATTACAGGGCCCTAAACAAGAAGACCATAAAAAACAGATACCCCCTCCCACTGATTGATGAGCTATTGGATGAGCTCCATGGGGCAGTTTATTTCACTAAGATTGACTTACGCTCCGACTATCATCAGATTAAAATGAGGGAGCAAGACATTTCCAAGACTACTTTTCGGTGTCACTATGGACATTATGAGTTTCTAGTCATGCCTTTCGGGTTGACTAATGCACCAACCACTTTCCAATTGTGAATGAGTCATTTGTTCAACAAGCAGATAAGGAAGTTCTTATTAGTCTTCTTTGATGATTTATTGATCTACAACAAGACTTGGGAGGAGCACCTTTAGCATGTAGAACAAATTCTGACTATCATGGAGGAGCAATCCTTATATGCAAAGGAGTCTAAATGTGAATTTGGAATGACAGGGGTCCTTTACTTAAGACACATTATTCGAGTAAAGGGGGTACAGTTAGATCAAGAAAAGATACAAGCCATCATTGACTAGCCCACACCAAAGACACTCACTGAGTTGAAGGGGTTTTTGGGCATCTGCTGCTACTACAAGAGGGTTATCAAAGGATTTTCTCAACTTTGTGCACCTTTGACCGATTTGACCAAGAAGGGGGCCTTCACATGGAACCCAGAAGCACAAGCCACCTTTGAAAAGATGAAGAAAGTAATGAGTACATGCCTGGTATTGGCACTTCCAGATTTCACACAACCCTTCACAGTAGAGTGTGACGCATCAGGGGTAGGCATTAGAGCTGTACTAATGCAAAACAAGCACCCAATTGTCTATGAAAGCCAAAAATTGAGAGGTCTTGAGCTCCTCTACACTATCTATGACAAAGAAATGTTAGCCATCATGCATGCATTGCTAAGTGCAAACAATATTTAGTTGGAGCAAAATTTGTTGTGAGGACAGATCACAACAGCCTAAAGTACTTCCTGGACCAGAAGGACTTGAATGAAAGGCAACCGAAGTGGGTGAGAAAGATACAGGCCTATGACTTCGACGTAGAATTTGTCAAAGGGAAGAATAATGTGGTAGCAAACGCTTTGTCTAGAAGACCATTGGTTTATGCCATGACCGATATTTCAGTAGATTGGAAGGCCCACCTCTTGGTGGAGTATTCGAAGAACAAATTTGCTTGTGAAGCAATGGATGGGCAGGTGATAGATGACAACTTCAGGATTATGGATGGCATCATTTACTACAAGGGTCAGATTTTCTTGGTTCCCAAATCAGCCTTCAAGGCCAAGGTGTTACAGGCATGCCATGATTCACCAGTAGAAGGACACCAGGGGATCGTCAAGACACACAGACAAGTACGGGAGAGATTTGCTTGGAAGGGTCTAAAAGAAGATGTGATGAACCATATCAAGGAGTGCAACACTTTCCAAGACAACAAAGATGAACACACTCACCCAACGTGACTACTACAACCACTTCCCATTCCAGAGCAGAAGTGGGAGAGCATATCCATGGATTTCATCACAGGTTTGCCCAAGGTACAGGGCAAGGACTACATTTTCGTAGTAGTGGACATGTTGACGAAGTTTGCAAACTTTTTTTCCATTGCCACAAATTTAAGTGCAGCACAGGTTGCGGACCTATTCTTCAGGGAAGTTTTCAGATTGCATGGGTTGCCCAAAACCATAGTGAGCGACCGAGATAGCAGGTTCATGAGCACTTTTTGGTAAGATCTCTTCATACTAGTAAGTACGACCTTGACACCTAGTACTCGTTATCACCCACAGACGGATGGTCAGACAGAGATAGTCAACAAATGGGTAGAAGGCTACCTCATAAACAATGTGGCAGGACAACATAAGGCATGGGTCAAATGGATTCACTTGGGGGAATACTGTTACAACAACACCCACCATATGTCCATTGGTATGCCTCCATTCAGGGCCTTATGCAACTATGACTCTCTATCATTTATAGAGATTGCTTTCGGTGACAGAAGGGCTCCCATGGTTTAGGACTAGATTCACTAGAGTCAGGACATCCTCAGGGAATTAAAGGATCACCTACATAAGGCACATAATCAAGAGAAGGTACAAGCAGACAAGCACATAGTTGAGCACACCTTTAAGGTAGGAGACTTTGTTTATTTGAGGCTCCAACCGTACTGGCAGGCATCAATCAAAATAAGTGGTGTAGAAAAACTCCAGCCCCATTTCTTTGGTCTATATAGAGTCAACAGGAGGGTAGGGGTCGTAGCTTATGAGTTGGATCTACCCTAGGGCAACAAAATACATAATGTCTTTCATGTTTCGTGTTTGAAGAGGACCATCGGCAAACACATCACTCCTATCGAGGAATTGTCACCCATGGGTGAAGAAGGATAGTTGGTACTGATACCAGAGGAGATATTGGAAGTGAAGGAGAGGAAGCTAAGGAAAAGAAGCATCAAATAATATTTGGTTAAGTGGAAGAACCTACATGTGGAGGATGCCACGTGGGAAGAAGAGCAGTTGATCCAAGAGACCGGTTCATAATTGCTTGTGGGCAAGCAATTTCTAGCAGGGGAGACTGTAATGTCCCCCACCTCTTGATGAAGAGGGCTGGAGAGACTCAATGGTCTAGCTTTCCCCACTAGACTATAGTCTCAGGCATATTTGGGACAAAGTCAACCAGAAATTGTAATATTCTAAAGATAAGTTGACTTTGTGGAAAAAGGGTAACTCAACAAAGAAATAGAAAGGATGAGTTAGGTTAAGATTTAACCCTAAGGATAAAACTAACTCAATTGAGGAATATATTGGAGCTATAAAGGAAAGGGCAGAGCGCACTCCTTATTCATTTTGGATTATTATCATTTTTGCATTGGAGCTCTTGAGCACAATCAATTTTGAGGGTTTTGAGTCTAAAACCCTAGAGATCAACTTGGTGGTGAAAGATCCCACCTTCCTTGATCCAGGCTTGGCCCCGGAGGTGAAATAATCCTCCCACACCATTCTACAGTGTTGCAGGTTGGTTCTACAAGCATTCACTAGGTTAGGGCACAACCCAGGGGGGTTTCCAGCTAGGGGGCACACCATCTTGGAGGTTCTAGTTCGATTTGGAGGAAACATGAGGCATTTGGGAAATCTAGCACCTAGGTTCTCTTCAGAGGGTCCCTGGCATCATTCCTGGTCTATTTTAGAGGAGTATATCCTTGCAGTTTATTTCTGTGAGCTTGGCACGCATTAGAGAGGAAGAGGATGTCCCGCATAAAGGTATTTTCAGTGTTTGGAGAGTCAAATCTTCATAGTTTGGTTTGAGACTTCAGTATCATGGTAGCAGTGGCCCGATCTATGATCCGACGGAGTTTAATAGCATTTGGAGGTTCCTAGAGGGGAAAAAATACCCTCTTGACTTTATCAAACCAAGGAGGGCTCAATCCATTTTAGGGATTGGCCATTTGGAGGAGCATCATTGCTCATATCAACTTGTGATTGATTCCAGGGGTTTCTAGCAACCCAATATACATTCTGAGCGAGTTTTGGAGAATTTGGAGGTTAGGAAAGGGTAGGTTGAAACTTGAGGGTTTGGCAACATCCAGAGCAGGGCGCAACTCATCCAGTTGAGGAGGTTTGGTAGTGCATTGATCAGGTTCTTCTATCTTCAATCAGATCTACTTGTTGGTGGCCTTTGGAGGTTTGGATCTCTTCTCTTACAACCTTTGGGAGGCATTCTTCTTGTATTGTTCTTCTTATTGTATCGGCTAGAAGCCCATTTTGTTATTATTGGGGCTTGCTATGAGATCTGCAGTTCTCTTGTCTACAAAGACTTTTACTATCTAAATAAAGGTCAGATATGACATTTTGATTCTCTACTGGTGTTCTTATATCTCTTGTATTGTTTATGCATGTATGCTTCGTATCTATTGGGCTATCAACATTGAATAATATATGCACATCTTATGGATACACCTGCAAACACATGAACAACAGTAAACAATTAGTGTTCTGAGCAAAAAATTTAGCTCAGGAACATTACACAAGCCAATATGCCTTTCCTTGAACAAATGTAACTAGTTTGTTGTGTGAGTTTCTTCTTTCTTGCAACCTTGTCTTGTGAGTTTTTTTTCTTCAACCTTGTCTTACAGGCCTCTTTCCCCTTGTAGTTTTTTCTTGCAATTTTTCAAAAAGAAGTAACTTTGACAATAGAACAACTTAACAACAAAAAACTTAACAACAAAATGGATTTTAGAAGAAATTATCTTTAATGAAAAATATGTTTCAAAGAATGATAGAATAAAGGTTGTTAACAGATATTTTACGAGAACCAACTTCTTCCATGTCTATTTCAACCATCATATATTTTGTTTAATTTTTCAATCAATGTAACTTGTTTCTTTTTCTTTTAATTTGTGTAGCTTTATCCAATTAACACCGAGGTCCTAGTTTGCGAAAGTGTATATTATGGACATATATGCAAGTGGTGGAAAGCCACAAAAGCAAATTCCCCACCCATGGTAGGATATATGATAAGATTTTGATGTGCTTGTATTCTACTTGTAGAATTCTATCGAATTTAGGTACTAGCTGGGGAGTATGATGTTAAATTTTAAAGGATATACATTATAACAGAGCCTATGGATGTACCAGAGAGCATACAAAATTCTACCAAGCTAGATGATAAAAACTATGCATATCCGAAGAAGCAATACCTCTATGCCAGGTTCATAATGGTTTCTTTATCCCATGGATACGATCAAAGTGGTTTGGGATTTCATGTGTTCCATCACAGGTATGAAGGAACTGAAATTAGAATGTAAGATAGTCGGTCCAACACATGTTTATTTGGTTAATCGAGATCAAGATGTAGATCCAACAAATGCTCGTAATAGAGATAATGTTGTTCAACTATCAATGTGGTGGTGGAGAATGATGATGAATGACAATGACGATGGACCAGGTGGCCAACATAGGTGGTTACCGCCTATAAGAAGATATTACAAAGGATAAATCAAAAGTGCTCATTGATGGCCACTGAAAAAAAATAATTGTGCACTAGACTATGAATAAATGACCTGTTACATAATTTGAAATGAACAATTGATGCCTTATTTCTATATTTACAAACCATAGGAGAATAAATTGAAATTTATGTTTTGTTAAATAAGTTTCTTACTTCTAGCAAATAAAAGAAAGATAACCCTCAACTTGGGCTAATTAAATCCCATCAACATATTTAGACCAATACAAATTTCAATACATTAAAATTTAAAAGAGATTTTGATTTTACTAAAAATTTGATTTAGTAAACATTCTTGGAAAGCATTGGACAAAATTAATAGAAATTCAATGCTCTTTTGACTCGTGACTGATAACTATAGTCCCTAATGGGGGCAAGGACTAAAAAGACAAATCATTACAAAAATGTTCCGCATATATATGTATAATATTTAACATATCATTTTAGAGTGTACATACATTTTATGAGGGTATTGAGTTTTAAAGCTCACATTTCTTAGACATAATTAAATTGAAGAAGATGTTGCATATCGAAATAATCGAGTATGATAATTAATGTTCACTTATGTTGAAGGTGAAAATTATAATCTCCTATAGATAGAGATGACTAATAATTTTGCTTGTATTAACAAAGAGCACCCTTCTTTTGTATATAGTCAAAGCATTTTATCACAAAAATAACAATTGCAGAGAAAATTTTAGGGGCTAGATTTTGCGCATGGGCTAATTTTCCATGTTTTTTTTCCAATAAAGGATTCACCATTTTTCATATTTTTTTTAAATGATTTGCCCAAATTATATAGGATAAAAATATTTTACACTAAAAATAGCCAAAATTTTCTAGAAACTATATAAAATCCTTATAAATTTTAATATTTTTACAAAAATATCGTCAAACATTTTATGGTTGCCATTTTAAAAATTAATAGGATTTGCCAAGGTTTATGCACTTTAAGATAAGTATGGATCCTTTAAATTTTCCATGACAACAAGACGCTACCAAGCAAAGACTTTTGTATCCACCCGAGGGCATTAAAGACACCATACCTCTCACATGAAATATTTGGGGGTTTGCCTAATTTTAGCATATGCAATGTTTATTAATTTATTTTTATTGTTTGAATTATTCAATTGTTGGTTGTTATTGGAAGAGGGGGTTGATGTGACTATTTTTGTGGATAACATGTTGGTACTATGTGCATTCAAAATTTAAAAAAACAAATTGATTTTCGCCACCTATCGTGCCTACTTAGTGGTATATGTAGGGTGGTGGCTCTTAATGCATGATGGTAAATGCATAAGGTGTGATCGCTAATGCATTGTAATTGGGGCTCACTTAGAACCTTACTTGTGTCTCTCTAGTTTTTATTGTTGTTGTGTGTTTCAATATGGCTTTTAGATGCAAAGAGGGTCGCTCTTGATGGTAAATGCAGATGGTGCTCACTTAGGGTTCATGGTTTATCTACATTGTTTCCTTGCATTCTAGATTTCAAATGTGGAGGGTGGTGGCTCTCATTGGTAAATGTAGATAGCAATCACTTGTTTGGGGAATGTTTGTAGTTGCCTTGTTCTTCATTTGTTGAATCCATGGTCATGTGCAGTGTTGTTGTGGATTGCTTGTGTTTGGTGTTAGGGTTTTGATGGTTTCTCTACATCGAAGGTGGTGGTGTTGTCCATTCAGGTTTCCCTGCATTAGATTGAGGGTTTCCATCGTGGTGTGTGACATCTTGTGTTGAGGGTGGTGGTTGTGATGGTTGTAGATGTTGAGGGTGGTGGTTGTGATGTTTGTAGATGTTGAGGGCAATGGGTGTTACTACTATTGCATTGAGCCTATGTTGTATTGTTTTGTTACTCTTTGGATTCAGAGTTGAGATTTTCCTAGAGTTCTACCTATTGTGTTTAAGCATCACTAGGCACTTGTTGAATGCGGTGCTATTGTATGGAGTTAGTGGCTTTGGTTAGGTGGATTCAAGAAGTGTCACCATATCTCCTTGACATTATTTATGTATGTAGAAGGTGTTGTTGTTCCACAAAGTTAGCAATTGAAATTCTTTTAGGTAGCATTTTGACATGTCTTTGTGCTACTAGGCATTGTTGCATGTATGGTGATTTCAACAAAGGATCATTGTGTGCAAGACCTTATTTTAGGCGAGTTGTTTGCATGGTTTTGTTTACTTTCTACCAGTGTTTTGTGTGATTGCAATTCATGATGATTTTATTGCCTAGATAGTAGCATTCTATAAAGTTGGGTTGTCCGGGTGGTTGTTGTCCTAAAAATGGTGGGATTCCTCGTTGATGCATTTAGCTTTGCTAGTGGTTCTTCTTGGACTTGGGTTTGGAAAGCAAATTGGTATTGTTAGTCCCACACACATGCTAGAGATAAATTGTCAAGTTGTTCCACTTCGGTAGATTTTGGCATTCATACAAAACATTCAAGATGCTTTAGCAAAGAGGTACTATTCCTTAGCATTGTAGTTACATGCACCTCATCCATTAAATGTTGTGTTTTAATTAGTGGCTTGTAAGATTTAAGATGTTTGTAGTGGATTTGTGGTTATGTTTTGTATGCATTCATTTGAGAAGTGTAAGAAGAGTCTAGTTCTAATTTCTAGTGTGGGGATTTTTACTGTCAATATTTGTTCTAATTTGTTGGTAAGCAAGTGTGCATGTGGTTTTTCCCGAATACATGCATTGATGTAGCGATTGTTGTTGCTCATGGTTGTGCCCTGTTTATTTTTTATTTGTTGTTGACAAATGATCGTCCCCCACCTCTTTTCCAGGCCTTGAAAATGTTTGGGTGTGATGTTTATTTTGATGAACCTTGTCTTCACAAGTTGTCGACTTTAAAGCTTGTTTTTGCGTATTGATTCTAGATGCCATTCTTGGCTAGTCCACAAGTTGAGCATAACATGAATTGATATTATGTGTTTCCTAGAATTTATCTTACATTGTATAAATTTTGGGTCCAACCAGAAATGTTAGGGTTGATTGTCAGGGTCCTACCCTAACCCCCTTACTTAGGATACTTTATGGATGTATGAGGCCACCTTCCTTGATAAAGGCCCACAAAATAGTTATTTAATAGTCACTCATTGTAAAAAAGGTCCTCTTCATTACTAAGGCCCAAATTAATTAGTAGGCCCTCATTATAAGTGGGCATGTAGGTAATTAAGATTCTCTATTAATAGTTATATATTGAGTAGAACGTTATGTAATGTTTTGTCAAGAATTGTTATTGTATTAGGAGCTTTGTTTTAGGAGGTTCCCCCCTTGAAGAGGTAAGTGAACATAACTCTATATTTTTTATTTTCAATATATCTTTCTTAGGGTTTATCTATTTTCTCTTGTGTTATTTGGTTTTAAACTACATTTTCTGTCATCTCTATGAAGTTTTCGGGTTAAGTACATTCCAAGTGGTATTGGAGCTCTTTCTTGGGCAAAAAAGAAGGAGAATATTTTTTTCTCTTTATTTAGATTTTTGAAGGGAAAAGGAGGATGGTAGCATTCAGATTGATTTTTGAAACTTTAAGTGCAAAATTTGAAGAAACCAACCACAAATCTAAATTCCTCTCAAAAAAATACTCAAGTTCAAATTTCTCTATGTCCAAAATAGAGTCCGAAAAGTGGATTATCACATATTTAAAAACGACCTTTTTTTAGGGTTTTTTCCAATGCCAAACACAAATTTCGTAGATTGGATATCTTTTGACATAGTGCACAGATGTTAGTCAAACTGGTGCTAGTAGATCAAAGAACCCATTATCCGTACCCTCAAGGATAACTTGGTTATGGCACAAAATCGATTGAAACAACAAGTTGATTAACATATATTTGAACATTCTTTTGCCAAAGGGGATCAAGTGTTTCTTCACTTGCAACCTTATAAGCATTGATCACTCAAAGATAAAGTTACCTAGAAGCTAGCTCCTGTGATTTATGGTCCCTATCAAATCATACAATGCATTGGATAGGTGGTCTACAAGCTGGCTCTCCCTGACCACTCCAAGATTCATCCAATCTTTCATCTATCCTGTTTGAAGAAAGTTGTGGGATCAAATTGCAAAGTGCATACCAACCTACCAGAACTCGATGGAGAAGATTCCATTTGGATCCAACCAGAAGTAGTATTGGATACAAGAGAGTGTCAGTTGCACCGGTGCGCAGTAAAAAAAGTACCAATCCAGTGGAAAGATATACAACCAGAAGATGCCACATGGGAACCAACATCGATTCTACAACAATTTCCTCATCTTCAACCTTGAGGCAAACACTGCTTTCGAAGGGGGAGGGCATGTTAGGGTCCTACCCTACCCCCCTTAGGATAATTTATGGATGTACGAGGCCACCTTCCTTGAATAAGGCCGACTAAATAGTTAGTTAATATTCACTCATTGTAAAAATGGTCATCTTCATTAATGAGACCCAAATTAGTTAGTAGGCCCTCATTATAAGTGGGGCCATAGGTAGTTAAGATTCTCTACTGATTACTATATATTGAATAAAAGGTTATGTAATGGTTTATCAAGAATTGTTATTATATTTGGAGCTTTTCTCTAAGAAGTTTCCCCCTTGAAGAGACAAGTGAACATAACTCTCTATTTTTTTATTATCAAGAGGTCTTTCTTAGGGTTTATCTATTTTCTCTTGTGTTCTTTGGTTTTGCATTACATTTTGTGTGATTGCTTTGAAGTTTTGGGGTTAAGTATATTGCATCGATGATTGAGATTATTTGCTTATTGGTGTTTACGTTGCAAGGAATGAAAATTGGTCTCAACCAATGATCTTAACATCAATGAATAAATATTGATTGTTGTTTTTAATGGCCAATATGTCTTGTTTTTCGCTCGGATCTCCTTTATTGTTTGTTGTTTATTTTTGGAAACATTGTCTTCTTGAGTTATTTGATTAATGTTAAGTACTAATTATGGATCTTAGTGCATGACCTAGGCATAATAAGCATTGAGATATTTGTTTATTAGTATTTTTCTTGCATAGAATAAAATCTAAGTTTAATGAATAATCTTAGGGTCAATAATAGATGTTGTTGTTATTTTTAATAACCAATACATCTTTCTTTCACCTAGACCTTGTCCATTATTTGATTTTCTTGCTTGTTGGTGAGTGTTTGAAGCTTGTGTGTGTGTGTGTGTGTGTGTTATCATTTTGATTACTAGAGTCAATTTTAGCTAGTCTTTTAAGCTTGTGAATGAATATGTCACGACAGTCTCTTACACGCACCATGTATCAACAAAGGGACCTAACGCATGTATGACAAACCAAATTGGTTTAAGTGGACATTAATAGGATACTTTATTATTTATCCTTTATCAATTTAGTTCTAAGTGTGATTGTCTTGTAGTTAGAGAGACTATTACTCCTTTGCCTCAATCAATAATGAAGATTTAGTTGTTGGGTTGAAAGCTTATTATTTTGTATTGATTATGAATTTCATTCATTGATATTATTTGTTTATTGGTATTTATCTCACATGGAATAAAATCGGGTCTCAACCCATGATCTGAGTGCTAATAAATAATTACCAAATATTGTTTCGATGGAAAATATGTCTTGTCTTAGCTTGGATCTCCTTCATTGTCTGTTATTTGTTTTGGGGAACTTTATCTTGATGAGTTATTGGCTTGAAAACTTCTTGTTGCATATCAATTATGGATGTCATCCTTGATTAACCCATAACTTGAGCATAACTAGCATTACTATTATTTATTTATTAATATTTATTTTATATAGAATAAAATAACCTCAACCAATGATCATAAGGTCCTTGAATAAATATAAACAATCTTTTATTATTTATTAAATTTTTTCATAAAACATCTAAAAACAACAATTTTAAATCCAAATAATCCAAGTGAAGCGAGTGTCTTACAAAATCCATGTAGCATAATAAACTCGTGATTCACTCAAACAACCATACTATTCAATTTTAAATAAAAAAACAATATAACCACACATTTTAACATGGATTTCAAAAGATAACATATTATTGTTTCCACACTTTAACCCCTTTAGACATACATAATTGTTTTTGAGTATATTGTTGTATGGGACCCCATACTTCAACACCTTTAGACATACATAATTTTTCTCACGAGTGCAAATATAATAATATCTTTCATGTTACACCTTTAGACATACATAATTTTTCTCACGAGTGCAAATGCCATAACATCTTTCATGTTACACTGGTCCTCAATACTATCATGAATAAATATTGATGTTAACAAGAGAACGTGAACCAGACTATCCATACCTGCTTTTTTAATCTTATCGACTTTGACTGAACAATGTGATTATGTAAAACCTTGACTTCTCCTTGCTGGCCTACCATGAATCTCCCTGTTATCTAAAAAAGGCTTGACCATCCAGCTCCAAACCAACTTGTTTTTTAATCTCGTTTTCAACTTTGACTGAACAATTTGTTTATGTAAAACCTTGTCTTCTCCTTGTCGGCCTACCATGGATCTCCCTGTTTTCTAAAAAAATCCATGACCATCCAGCTGCTTTACGAATGTTGTTCCTCTCTACATCTCAACTTATGGGGGTTTATGGTGCTTGACTTACCAACCATCACCTTGAGATCCTCGACGCACTAAATCCCTTCTCTTTTACTTAGAATCTTCTCCACTGTTGCCATCCTTCACTTACGACAACTTAGCTTACCTAGACCTCGAATCCCCCACCGATGGAGAAGGATGTTAGTGCACTTATGAGTGCAGTTGATGAGGCCCTCTGGAACAATGAGGGCCTCTTCACTTCCACAGATGAGATTGCAAAACTTGTTTACTCAAACTCCCGCCCCACTTCAAACCTAATTGCTTCCCTATTGGGCCCACCACCACCTTCCACTTTCCCCTACCTTCCCTCACAGACCCAGACTTTCTCCCATCCAATAGTCGCAGGTTTCCTGACTACCCAGACACCCTCCTCGATCTGCCATCAGGCTCCCACCATAGCCAATACCCTTCCTAATCCCCATGGTCCCACTTTTGTCCCCAACACTTCTAACTACAGTGGAGACAAGCCATACCCTGAACAACAGAGAACCACACCATATCGTGCTTCCTGTTCGACTGGACCTCCACAAAAAGACATCCATAAAACCCAGCCAAAACCCTAGAATAGAAAAAAATCCAAGAGGAAAATGGTCCTTGGGCAGGACATTGGTCTAGAAGACTCAATCACTCTCAGTCTATGTGCCTTAGTTGGCAGATTCTCATACAAAAACCTTTGCATTTCTGATCTACCTGACTGAATACACAACACTTGGAAGCCACTTCTGAGCTACGCCCTTGGAATCATCTATCTGACTCATGGCTGGATTTGCTTCAGATTCAATACCACTGAAGACTCTTCGATGATACTGGACCGAATCTAGACTATAGACGGTGGCAGCCTCATGCTAAAATGCTGGCGTTTAAGTTTTGATCCTTTGCAGGATTATTTCGGCATAGACACCTTTGGGTCCTCCTCCCTGGCCTACCACTTCATCTTTGGAGGCAAAACGCTCTTGAGGCCATAGGCAACACTTTAGGTCGTTAAATCTGTGTGGATCCTCAATCACTCATAGGCTCTGACAAAAAGTTGGCTAGAGTCATGGTAGAGATTGATATTCATGACAGTCTACTTGAATGTCTTGACATTGAGTGGAGAGGAAAGATCTATCACCAGAACTTGGACTACCTTGGCCTACCATTCAGATGCTCCATCTGCAGAAAAACAAGCCACCTCAGAAGCACCTGTCCAGGACGTTACAAAGAAGAAGGAAGAAATGCTCGAACTCGCCTCCAGTGTGGACTCCCCGGTAGCGAACACTTATTCTACTTATCAGGATCTTCCTGATTCAGATGCTCCAGCTGATCATAGCTCAACCACAGGTAAACTAAAAACCACTTGTCCATCACTTTTCTATTCTCTGTCTAACCGGGAAATAGAACACCTGGATGCTACTTTGTCGACTGCTCCTTCAACTCTACCTCGGACCTCTAGGACACAAGCCCCACCGGCTTCGAGTCTTCCCCACACACTGCCTATAGCCACCATTTTGTCTGAACCACTGACCACATAGTCGTCTCCCCCTACCCATCTTCGTACCACTATACCTCCCTCTTCTCAATCAGTTGAATCCCTGACTGCTCTGTCGATAGACTCCCCTACTACTTTGTGAGCCCCGCCTTGTAACTATGCAGATCCTCTCCCAACCCCGACACCTGTTGCAACCCCTGATCCACAACCCTCAGCCCCTTACTATTCCCTTACTAGCAGTAGCACTCTTTCATAACCTCCCTCTCCTATACTCTCGGAACCTCTCAGCCACACATCTCCTACACATGAGCTAGGGTCATCATACCTACTTCCGGGGACCTCTGAAACTCAACCAGTTGACTTGACCCTTAACAACGTCTTGGACTCTCTCCTCCCAACACTAAAAGAAATCCATACTCCCATACCCTTACCCATCTACCAAGGCATCTCGACCCATTGGCCACATGGTGAAGTTGGCCCATTGGGACAAAGAAATAACTTGGAACAAGATCAGGGTCTAGAGCACACTTTGTCAAGAGGAACTAGATACATTCACTCACCGATCAAAACCAGAAGTACCCGCCGCAGAGAAGGATCATCTACAACTACTCCGACTGTTTCTTCAACACAAAATACTAAATTTGGGGTGCTTCGAGGCATGAAAGTCCTAGCGAGATCCAAATAATGATCCTGCTCTCCCTCAACATCAGAGTGGTGGGGGGACCCCTAAAATCCTCCACATTCAGAAGACTCCTCTCTATGACTCTTCCTAGTATTATTTTTCTTCAGGAAACACTGATTGATGGGAAATTAGCTAGATTGTTTCTTAAAAAGTTTTGGCCCGACTGGCACACTTGTTCTGTTAATTCACTGGGGAACTCTGGCGGTCTAGCTGCGACTTGGGATGCAACCAAATTTGACTTACATCCATACCTGTGCTATGGTGGACTTCTGTTATCGGGCACTTGCAGATGAAACAATCAAAAAATCAATCTACTCAATACGTATGGCCCTTGCCAAAACATGAAATTCTTCTAGGACAAAGTGGAGTCCAACGGAATTTTAGATCATCAGAACCTAATTCTCGCTGGAGATCTGAATTTTACCACTAATTCAGACGAAATTTGGGGTGCTACAACAATACAAGATTCCTTGGCATGCTATTTCAACACACTCTTTCAATCACATGGATTGCTTCACTGCACTCCGGCTGCTATTTCTCCAACATGGCGCAATGACAGAGTTGGTCACGACTCCATCCAAAAGCATCTAGACTGCTTCTACTTCTCCAAGAACCTGGCCACAACTACTGATATATTTAGATCTTGGGTAGATACCCCTTTCTTCTCAGATCATTCGCCAATTATTTTGCAATTTGGAACACTATAGGAGTGGATCCGTCACCCTTTCAAATTCAATTCGCATTGGCTATCAGAAGTTGATTTTACTGCTATAGTTAAAGCTGCCTAGACTGACCCTGATCCCCAACTCAACTTGGGTATCCAACATCGTTTCATGAGAAAATTGAAGCACCTTAAACTGTTATAAAAAGATGGGTTTCTCTACACAAAAAGCGCTCGATTCTTATACTCCATGAGTTGGAACAAAGACTATACGATCTACACATCCTCAACTCACTGCCTGGGCAGGATGGGGACTTACGTAAGTATATCAAACAACTTGAAGTAGAAAGAAACAAAATCCTTATGGCCGATGAAGCCCTTTGGAGGTAGTGCAGTAGAGCTACCTAGGTTAAATGTGGCGATCTGAATAATAAATACTTACATCGTTTTGCCAGTGACTATAGAAATAAGAATCACATATGGGACATTACAAATGATAATGGCACTATCATTACAGACYAACAAGAGATCAAATCTGCGACATCTACCTATTTCAAATCTTTCTATGAGTCAAGAACACAAGCTRACTATCCTTGGCAGGTATTGGTTGCAAAACTCTTTCCGCATACTGTCACAGTTGAGGAATCTTCACTCCTGGAAAAACCTTGTACACTTCAGGAAGTTTTAACTGCACTCAAAACTTTTTCAAAGGATAAATGCCCGAGTCTAGACAGTTGGACAGTCGAGTTTTACCTCCATTTTTTTGACCTGTTGGGACCATAACTTCAAGATTTAGTGGAAGATTCCAGATTGCATGGCAAAATCTCCGGGGCCATAAACTCCACTTTCTTGACGCTTATTCCAAAAACAAATCACCCGACCACCTTTGGAGATTATAGACCGATTGTCCTTAGCAATCTCTGCTACAAGCTTATCTCTAAAATCATTGCTCTCATAATCAAACCCATCCTCTCGCGAACTCTCTCTTGTGAACAACTTGGTTTTTTGAAGGGTCGTCAAATTCTTGATGCAATTGGAACAACACAAGAATGTCTGCACAATATCAAACAAAAAAGATCCCGTGCCCTCATCCTCAAGCTAGACCTCAAAAAGGATTTTGACTGTATAGACTGGGATTTCATTAGGTTCATTCTCATACAAATGGGTTTTAACCACTCCACTATATCTTGGATTATGAGCTGCATTATAATTGAAAATTTTGTTGTGTTGATAAATGGTGAACCATCTCTTTTTTTCAATAGTGGCAGAGGCTTGAGGTAGGGCTATCCTCTGTCACCGCTACTCTTTATTCTGGTCATGGAGGGCTTAAGCCTCCTCCTAAAAAAAAGTCAGTCTGAAGGCAAGATCACCGGAATCAAGGTCTCGAGACTAGTAAAGATCCTCCACCTCCTTTTTGCCGACGATATCCTCATAATGTCAAATGGCAGTCCTCTAGAATGGAAGGAAATTGATACTCTCTTGAAGATTTTCTGCTTAGCCACAGGTTTACAAATCAAATGGTCAAAATCTAACTTTCATCATGTGAATCTCCAGGAACAAGAATTGGATCTCCTCAAGGACATTTTCCCGCACTCCTTCATCCACCTCTCTACAGGATTACAGTACCTGGGTTACTTCATCAAAGAAGATCATTATAAAAATTCAGATTGGGATTGGMTGGTCACCAAGGTGACAGTTAAATTGGGACATTGGTGTAATAAATGGTTCTCATCGAGAGGCTGCTACACTCTAATTAAAGCCACACTTGAAGGATAGCCAGTCTATTGGATGACACTAGCAGCCATCCCCCCATTGAYCCTGGACAAAATTCGTAAACTCACTTATAATTTTCTMTGGGCTAGACATAAAGAACCATACAAGATGCATCAGTGCAATTGAGAATCTCTAGCAAGAACAAAGACACAGGGCAGATGGTGGATCCAAAATATTTTTACTTTCAACTCAGCCCTAGCTACCAACTCTCTCTTTCGAGTGCTCACTACAAACGACATCTGGAGCAAGGTAATAAAGGACAAATATCTTTCACATACCTCAGTGGCCACCTGGATTCACACACCGCACACTCTTTCTAGGACGACCTCACACACATGGAGGAAGGTCACAAAATCGGTACATTGGTTAAACAAATGGACCTGCTGGAACCCCGACTCTGGTCAATCCGTCGACCTGAGTATGAACCACATTATTTGCATCGAATCATCTCCACATCTGTCAATTTCCTTAATCCAACAATTAAATCGAGTTAGCATCAATTACCTCTCTCAAGCGACACGATACCAAGAGCAGGGACACACTTTCATTGGCTGGAAATTGGGCCGTGAGATACAGCTAAACGCAACACAGGAAGAGGAATGGGACGATTTCTGCAGGCAACTATCCTGTGCAGGCATACAACTCCAGAATAACAAAGATCATTTGATGTGGGTAGGCGGAAACAACTCGGGCCACACCACAGTTAAAAACTTATATTAGGCCATAACCAATGCAGCACCACAAATTCATATCCAATCTTGGCGCAAAAGACTCTGGAATTGGAAACTTCCGCTCAAGATCAAACTCCACATTTGGCTTGCAAATGAAAATAAAATCCCTACTTGGGATAATTTACTAAAGAAGGGTTGGATGGGCCCCAATGTCTGCCAGCTTTGTAATAGGGATGCATAATCTGTTCACCACCTCTTCATTCATTGCTACTTCACTCAACAAGTTTGGAGCAAGATTACAAGCGATCTCAACACTACTTATGACTAGTATGGGAATTCTTTATCAGACTGCTTCACACATTGGCTTTCCAGAGAGCACACACATAAATTTTTTCCACCTCTGGTCATCTGGCACATTTGGCTGGCCCGGAACAACAAGATCTTTGAAGACACTACTCCTTTAGTAAATGTTGTGGTCTATAAAACACTTGGCCTTCATCAATTGTGGAGAGATATCCACCCTTACAAAGGAAAAACAAAGTTCTTAAAAACCCCCCACATAGTTGATGATCATCCTAGGGGGTGGTTCGATGGGGCAACCCAAGGTAATGGTGTTTTGACTGGAGCAGGTGGTCTGATCAAAATAAACTCAACCACAATTTACAGATGGAAATTCAGTTGTGGCCTGGGAACCAACACAAGGGCAGAACTCCTGGGTGCCCGGGCTACACTACACCTGGCCACAAGACTAAATATTGAATATCTCCATCTCATTGGCGATTCGAGTGTCATTATAGATTGGCTAAACTACGAGGAAAGCTCCAATCAATTAATTTGCTAGCCTGGATGAACCACTTCCGAATTTTACAAAAACTTTTCAAGGAGCTCAACTTTTCCCACACTTCTCGAGAATTCAACAGAGAGGTTGATCTTCTCTCCAAGATTGTGCTTCAAAAAACTCCTGGCCAAATCACATACAACCTTTGGCNGGGCAGAACTCCTGGATGCCCGGGCTACACTACACCTGGCCACAAGACTAAATATTGAATATCTCCATCTCATTGGCGATTCGAGTGTCATTATAGATTGGCTAAACTACGAGGAAAGCTCCAATCAATTAATTTGCTAGCCTAGATGAACCACTTCCGAATTTTACAAAAACTTTTCAAGGAGCTCAACTTTTCCCACACTTCTCGAGAATTCAACAGAGAGGTTGATCTTCTCTCCAAGATTGTGCTTCAAAAAACTCCTGGCCAAATCACATACAACCTTTGGCTGAATGACAATGATGGCCCCTCTCATGTGTTAAACATCTTCTAAGTTCTTTCTTCTTATTGGACTCTGCAAGAAGCTTTAGAAATCACTATTTTCATCAACATTTCTGGTGCTGCCACTGTGCCATTCCTTTTGCTTCAGCACTTTCTCTTGCTTATTAGTCTGCTATCTTCTTTCACTTTTTTTTGTGTAAACACATCTCTCTCTCCATCGAATTGGACTCCTAATTGTTGGAGAAAGAAACACTTGGACAATTTTAATTCCATCCCATTGATGTACTCAGTCAAAGAGAACAAATTATATTTTCTAATATAATTGAGAAAAAAAATTCTGCTGAAAAAAAAAACAAAAAAACATGCAATATGTAATACTATCGTGAATAAATATTGATGTTAACATGCAATACCCTCTAAAAAGTAAGTTTTCCAATTGTTTTGAAATGTTATTGTTGTTAACCAGCAATACCCTCTCAAAAGCAAGTTTTCCAATTGTTTTTAAATGCGTATAAATATTGTTGTTAACGTGCAATACCCTTTCAAAAGCAACTTTTCCAATTGTTTTTAAATGTGTATGTTGTTTGTATGCTAGGTTTGATTTTATGATAATGTTGAAAATTCCATTTTTGTTTTCATGTAATCTTTTGTTTGATGGAGTTACTACCCATTTCTAGGGGTAATTAAGGAGATGATGTCTCGAGGCATGCAGGTTGCAGACATGGAGTGTCGAGAGCTAGATGAGCAGACAAAGCCCCTCCTCTTACCATACATCACCACTAATTGACAACAACAACGTCCACCACACTAGCTTGTCCCACAAAGGACAACAGGTCCAATGTCACGGTAAGTATCATTTTAATAACTGAAGCATTTGAGCATGTTGCAAAGGGCCCTTTCTTGATTTTGAAAACGTTTGCTTGGAAATTATGCATTTTTCCTCATTTTACCTTGGTGGTTGACATGTTGTCCTAGTAAGTGGGTCACCCTTGGGAAAAGGGATGCTACTAGGGGTTCTCCTTGAAGGGTCACCGTATCACTCCCACACATACTTATCACCTTCCACACTTTTTCTCTTTCGTTTCCTCACCTTTTGGGTTTTCGGGCATATTGACCCAAGAAGGGATTTTGCCTCATTTCATGGGAAGAAGGGGCTAAAGGCCCATAGGATTGTAGTTGGAAAAAGATAAAATTCAATAAATTATCCTCCAGATACTCGCTCTAAGGTCCTAAGAGCAATGAAATGCTTCTCCACAAAATTCAAGGACCTGTAAAATAAAACACATAACTAATAAATGTCCAGCTTGTTGAGGGAATGCATTTGCGGTGTCTTTTACTTTCCTTGCACATTGCATTCAATGTGTTCCTAGCTTCAAATGGCAGCATGACACTCTTTACTTTCCCTTGCATGCAGTACTCAATGTCTGGACTTGAATCAATTAATGGAAAATAAAGGGCTTCGAAAAAGGTTGCATTGAAAATGAGGATGCAACACAACCTCTACAAAGGCACCCGTAAATGAGACAATATGAGCCCTTGTATGCCAAGAAACCCCATGCCCAAAAGTCATACCCCCATCCACCTCACACTCTTTTACATGACTTAGAGAGAGTGTTCTTGAGAAAACTCCTTGACTTGGGGATTGATCTACCCAATAGGACACCATGACAACCCTTCCATACTTAAATTTGGCAAGTTGTATAAGGTCTTTGAGCATTTGTTTATTTTTAAAAGGGGGGATTTGATGCACATGTTTCGGTGGTTATTTTATTAAATATGGCTTACTTGGCATGATACATGTGACTTGTGGACCCTTGGAGGGCGTACTTGTTTGTCTTTGCAAGGCCTTTCCAAGTGAAATCTTTTTTGTGGAGGCACAAGGTCACTTGGACCTTCATCGGGGCTTGAAGCCCACATGTTGGATGATGTACTCCCTCTCATTGCACATTTGGGAGGATGAACATTGCCTAGACATCACATGGAGGCTAGGGTTTTGATGTGGTTTTCATGGTTTGATGGTGATGTGATGTGGTTTGGAGATAGAGACACGTGGCATGCACTAGAGCTCTTGATGGCAAGGAACATGGCCTTTGGAGGCCCACCGATCTGCATCAGTAGGCAAAACGTCTCATTCTGGAGACCTACGTCACCCTTTTAGGGCATGGCGTTAGCCCTAAAGGGGAAATTACTTTATGTATTTTGTATTTTAAAGTTGTAAAGGAAAATTTGTGAGGTCTGTCTCCTCAAATTATGAAAGTGGACAAACTTATGTGGACAAATTGTTTAGAGTGATCTCATATAAATAGAGATCACTCTCATTTCATTTTATCATAACTCTCACTTGAGAATTACATACTATTTGGATGAAAATTTTCCCCTAACTATGCAATTCGCTCTATCTCCCTCTTGATGCTTAGTGGATGATTTACTTGTCTATTCGAGGAAAAAGGCTAAGGTGCTATCTCTTTATGCTTTTCTTTATGCAATTGTGATGTAATATTCTTGATAAACAAGGGTTTTTCATGTTATCTCTTGAAATTGGTAAGGAATTTTCTGCATATTGTGTTGTTTCTTCTTGTTTCAGGGTTAATTTGTCTAAATCTTTGGAGGAGTATAAGGGCATACACCCTCCATTAAGATCTATCATTATTGTCATTAAAAAACTTATTTTGTAAAGGTTGCTACAAGGAGTAAAAGGGCTTACACCCTTGTAGATTTACCTTGCTAAGGTCAGTTTGGTCTAGGGAGTAAAAAGGGTTACACGCCTAGAGAAGTAACAAACCCTATCTCATACACAAGAGACTCCATAACCCAATAGATAAGGCACTAATATACTTGCATTGGAGATTGTATATTCATGCATTGGTATACGTGAATTTTTTAGATATCGCAATTGTTTAAGTTTGATCTAATTCTACATGCTATAAGCTTTCTTGTACCCTAGGGGTGTCCTAATTAGCTAAGTGATTCTCATTGACGTTATAAATTTATGCTACAACCAATAGGGCTACAACAAACTCATCTTTATCTCATTGTTTTCTCACTATTGTACCACTAAAATTCACTTGGAAGCTGCTATAATTAATCTACTAGTTGCTAGTTATCTTTTGAGTGGATTGTTTGTTAATCTTGGTGGCTAGAATTTGTTGTTGTAGCAATTATTTGCTACATCTATAAGGCCATTACAAATCTTGCTGATAACACTAACCAACAACCCTCTAATCATTATCAAAGTCTTGCTTTAATCATTGGAAGCTTATCTAGTTATTACTGGCTTTGTTTCCAACATATTGCACTTGATTTTGGTGGTTAAATTTGTAGCTCTTATTATCATTTGTTGCTGATATATATATATTTCCATACTACTGCAATTTGGGACAACAAGGTTTCTTGTTGAATCCCCTTTGGTTTTGAAGCATCTATCACTATATGTTGTCTTGTTCCAGGCAAGGCTAACATTGTTTTTCAAGCACACCACCTTTGTGTTGTGAGGAAAATCTCCTTACGGACTAGCAAATAGGGTTAGACTTTGCATGCAGATATGACCTATAGAAAATCTACTTTCTACCTTCGTCCCCAGACTTAAATCCCATTTCTTTTTTGTAAATGCATGGCTAGATCAACCTACCTCGTTCCGAGCAATTGATGTCGATCCCTTGTCGCACTTGATTACTTGTTCACGGTTCTCCTTTCCAATGCTGACCTGCATACAGGACAAGAAACAACTACACATGCATACTACCTATAGAATAACAGGTTAGAAATTCAAACATGTACTTAGAAAATTATGAATAACTCATGAATTGGGACGGGAAAAGCACTTTCTTTATTATTTTGAATGAGTCAACTTACAAAAGTTGAGACCAGCCACCGCTCTGTGAACCTGATCCTGGGCTCCTCTTCGACTGTCCTCCAACTGCTTTGCTTTGTATCTCCTTTGGCACAAGGAAGGCTAAAGGGTTGGGACAATGGGAATATGCAAATGGGCAGAGTTTCTTTGTTATATTTTTTCTTTTCCAAATGGGACCCCTACCCCTTCTTTTATAGGCTAGAAGGAGCTAGGTATTTGGACGAACCCTCGACCATGCATGGCCAGGAGTTTCAGTTAACTCACCCATAGCTTTTGTGTTCTGTCGGCAACTTTCCTTTTTTCATGATTTTGTTGGTCCACACGGGCTATTTTGGGTCAGCCAACGTGTACACGCGTGCAGTAATGGACTAGGGCGTGTGGGCCTTTATAAAAGAGGTTTTTTAAAGAGTTGTTTAGCAGTTCTTTGGCAAAGAAGGGATATGAGATGGCCTAATGCCAGGTAAGCATGTGTGGTGCAATTTAGCGTTATAACAGATGCCCCCTAATGTGTGAGGTCAGAAGAGCATCTGATGGCCGAAATACATTACCAATCTTTACTGATGTGTCGAATGATTGAGCCCAAGGATCAGGAATCGGGAGGTGTCGTTTGCAAAATAACAAATGTCTCACTGAGGCGGGCATACCCATGCTCGGGATAAAGTAGAATCATGGCTACCAATCAAATACACTGTAGATCCATGTCATATAACTATATAAAGAGTAGCTGTGAACAATACACAACGAAGCTACATCTCGAAATCGAAAAGATATACATATAGAGTATCCATCTTCTAGAAGCTGATACAGCATGATGGCTGGAGATGAGATCTTCAGAGCTCAAGCAACAACTTCAAAATCGTCAAAACATGGGTAGGAGTGTAATATGAGTGTACGACTGCACTACCCAGAGGTCTTCGACAACTCGTTGGTCTTGGACTTGATGATCTTGATGATCAGACTGGAGGCTTCAGTGATTTCGAACAAGGACTTGATTGGATGTTCAGGATGGCCGGGTATGAGGGCAAGAGACAAATTGTAGAGGGGCCGACTCAGGCTTGGTGACAAACTTCCCTTGGACAATAACAAGACAAATGATGAGACTCAGGCAGCATGGCATTAATAATAAGTCTACGAAGCAGGAGGCAACGCAAACTCTCCATATGTTTGGAAGGATAACCAAACTCTGGAGGACACAACTCTATATAGCAAGAAAAAGATTCCTAAGTTCGTACTACATCCCATAGTCTGATGAACAAATGGACAGATGTGCTTTATCCAAGGGCGACTCATTATGTTGCCAATAAAGAAAATACTTTTCCTTTCCTCTTTTTGGGGTATATTTGATTTTTTTGTCTTTTTCAATAATTTTGGGAAAAAGAATAAAGGAATGTTACGTTACAATGGAGGAATGAGTATTGCAAACATACAAGCTCAAGGCGCAAGGACAAGACCTATGTTCTAATATAATGATACTCGGGAAAAATCCTCTGGGGGCCAAGAGTGTTAAAAAGCAGAAGCAAACGGTTACAAGGCTGGCGTATAAGATGTGCAAACGCGGTTAACAAAACACACAATGGTAATGTCCTTCAATGTAAGTTTAACGAGCCCAGAGAAGGTAAGATC
>SNQJ01S0016979.1:212715-231338 GCA_010110895.2 Picea sitchensis
CCTTCCACCTTTTCAACCATTCACTAAGAACCCCACTAGGAGCTTTCCCATGAACTTTGATTGCATTAGTTTCTGCCAACATACTCGTTTAGCGTAATAACAAGAAACAAACAAATTTTGTGTTGTTTCCATTTCTACCATTCACATAATGCATCTGCTTGGACTTATCCATCCTCTTTTCATCATGTTATCCCAAGTAATAATTTTATTTTCTAGAATCAACAAGGTAAGGATTTGCGCCTTTATAGGGGCGTGGGATCCCGAAACATAGGACCACAACCACTTACGGTCTCTAATATTAGCTTCGTCCACAATCATTGAATATCCTAGCTTCGTTGTGAAGCACCCTGAATTTTGTTTCTCGCCTAGCACATGGTATCCTCTTCCTCCTCCTATAACTTGATAAAGAACGTGCTCAACAAACCTATGAATGCCTCCCAATCTAATGATCTATCCCCCTCGATACTTTAAAAAACTGTTGTTTTCCACGAACTTCTCCTTAAAGAGTCTAGATCACTCGACTAAGCATCCCATAATGGAGAAATACCTTGGCCATGTAATTCAAGGAGAAACTCGTCGAGAAGTTTATGACTAGGACCTGAATTTACCCAGGTGTCCTCTCCAATCCTAATGCTTTTTCGATTACCAAACTGCCACACTAGCCAATCTCCAATGAATGGGAAGGCATCAAACATCGTCTTGTAGCAGATATAGCTATTGGATGTCAATTTTTTCCGCATTCTTATCCATTCCACAAAATACTTTCATGCTAAGTATTTAGAAGTCATCACTTTGCCCCATAACAACTTATTATGTATTAATCTCCATAAGATTTTTGCCACTAAGGACCTATAAAACCAAAAAATATTTTTTATGCCCCATCTGCCCATCTCCTTGGGATTGCCAACTTCATCCATTTTACTAGGGGGATCCCACCAGAGTCCTTACGACCTACACAGAGAAAATGGAAACAAATTTTCCTGACAGTGGATAAAATTCCTTTGGGAATTTTGGCTATTAACGCTCAATACACAGTAATGTTACTAAGAGCTTATTTGATCAAAATTAACCACTCCCCTATAGAAATCCACTAATGATCCCATGACAAGACCCTTGGTTGAATTTTCTTTATTAGCCATAACTAGTCTTCATAACGATAATAGTTGGGTTTTAGCTCAAAACCTAGATATTTGAGACCCGCCTCTCTGTTTTTATGCGCATATGGAAGAATATTATCAAGTTTCTCTAGAACTTCCACCTGTAGATTACAGACTAGCATTTTTTACTTTACTAGATTGATTTGCATCCCCATTGCCATACATTTAAGAGTCTAGAATGGCATACAAGGAATGAAATTCCTGATCTGTTCTTTCACCAAAAATAATAACATCATAAACAAAAAGGAGATGAGTAAGAATTTTGGAATTGGTGATATTTAGACCTTTTACTAGAATTCCCCTCCTCCAAGCGTTTTTTACTAACATGTTGAGCTGCCTCAACAACAATGAGGAAAAGGAAAGGTGATAAAGGAAACCCCTAATGTAAGCCTCTAGAGGGCTTGGAAGACATTGAAGGAGGGCCATTGATAAGAAAAACAAAGGAGGAAGACTATAAGCATCCCATAATCTAGTTGACCGTTTTTAAGTTCATACCCATTTGGATCAATGCTAGCCTGACAAAAGTCCAACTTACCATGTTGTAAGCCTTGGATAGGTCATGCTTCATTACAATAGAAGAGAGGTTTTGAGCTTTGATGGAATGCATAGCCTCCTGAGTAATCACAACCATGTCATGGATTTGTCTTTTAAAAAGAAATCCCCATTGCTCCTATGAGATAATTTCGCTAAGAATAGGCTCAAGGCAATTTGTGATTATCTTTTCTATTAATTTGTAAATCAGATTACAACAAGATACATGTTTAAAGTCCTCAAATTAAGACAAATCTTTCTTCACTGGGATTAATGCTAGTAAAGTTGAGTTAAACAAACTCCACATCTTTCCAAAAATTTGGGATTCTTGAGCCACTTTCAGAAGATCCATTTTTAACATGTCATAGAAGCCTAGATAAAACTCAACAGTTAGCCCGACAAATCTTGGGTTCTTAATCTTTTGGAAAGAATTCAAAGTAGAAAGGATGTCCTTTTCATAAATAGTTGCAAGAAGAGATTCATTCATCTCCTCCGAAATGGATTTCGTAAATATGTTAAGGACTTTTAGCATTTCATGAATAGGGCACCCATCTGGTTCTTTAAAAAGGTTGGAAAATAAATATTTCTTGGCTTCAACATTTTCCTCAAAGGAGGAAGCTATCCTTCCATCTTGATCCTTTATGTCCCAAATTGTGTTTACTAGCTTTGTGTAGCTTGCAAATTTGTGAAAAACTTAGTGTTGTTATCACCCTCCTTTAACCATGTTGCTCTACTCTTCAATTGCCATTTTATTTCCTCATTTGATAATAAATCTTGCTTCGTTTTCATTAATTCACATAAGGATTATTCTTATTCTCTTGATAAGGTACCAACATGCCTATCAATCAAGAGCGTTCCTATCTTTTCTTTCACCTCGTCGTTATGGGCATGGGATTTTTGGTTAAAGGCTATTTCCCATGATGTGGTGACTTTTTTTTATTTTATCCAAGTTGGCAGCGAATTGTTGCATGAAAGACCAACCATCTTCAACTGTCAACATAGCCCACATTTTAAAAACTAGACTTTTGTATTCCTCTCCCCTAAGCCAAGAATGTTTGAACTTCATCGGAGTAGGCAACCTAGGCGCGTTTTTTACGATCTCCAACACAATAGGCACGTGATATGAGATCCCCCCTACTTCTACTATGAATTTGAAAAACCATGGTTTGTCGATCATCTCCTCAGAAATAAAAAAACCTATCCAGTCTTTTAGCTACTACCTTCGACCCTTTTCTGCAATTTCTCCTAGTTTGAGATAGTTTGGAGGGCTCCAAATCAATCAGATGGTTATTTTCTATCTAGTGAGAAAATAATTTTCCTGTAGGGTCTAAGCGAGGGGAAGACCCTCCAAACCTCTCTTAATGAGAGAGTGAAATGTAGGTATCCTCCTAGGATTATGTTTTGGGAGTTCAAAAAACCGAAGTCACTCAATCCATCCCATAACTGAATTCGATCAACGTACGACCCATATACATTGATCATTCTAAAAGAACAATTTAGAATATTGTCTTCCATTTCAACCACTATTCTGGGGGGTATATGAGAGGTTTAAATAACTCAATACCATGGGCTCCAAGTGGAGAGAAGACCTCCAAAGAGACCCTCAAAATCAATAGAACAAAATTTCCATTCTTTTAACCAACTTCGAAAGGATTCTGATGCTTTATCTCCATTGCAAATCGTTTTTGGAACCATAATGAAATCTTGCATGCATACCTAAACCAACCTTTTTAAAGTGAGTACTTTTTGGGTATCCCCTATCCCTCGAGTATTAAAGGAAAGAACAATCATTTTAAACACCTAGATTGGGCCTTCTCTGCTCTAAGGGCCCAAACAATAGTAGTTTGCTTCCCACTCCTTATTTCTTCCTTTGCATTATTTTATGCTATATAAATCAAGGATTTCCTACCCACATGAACTATTGGACCTTTAACCATGGCCAAACCCCCTTCATGCTTGAAATCAAAACCTTTTCTAACCTTAGACCTTAACAAATAGTGAAATTTTAGGGAAGACCTGGAACTATGACTTTTTTCAGACCCTTCAGAAGGAAACAAAGATTCACCATTAGAAAGGGAGGATTCCCCTCAAAAAGGGGAGGAACAAGAAATTGGACTTCGCTCTAAACTATTTACCCCCACCACGGGAGAAAAAATCCCCTCGTCCCCAGACCTTTCAGAAGCATGGGGTGGAACCATAGGGAAAGAGATGGAATGGGCAGTATAAAAACCATCAGGTGGTTCCTCTTTTACTTCATGAGCATGTAACAACACAACATAGGGAATATTCTTACCAAAATTCTCTTCCAAAAGAGATGGGGGGAGGACACTTGGATCCTTGCGCCAAGATGACTTTGAGTCATTATGAGATCCACATGGCATGTCTACCACCTTTTTGTGAGCTTCATTTGACATCACTAGTTTCCGCTTATAGTTTTTTTGAAATGGAGGAAAATGTGACACAACTTACCTGCAATGAGTCTGGAGATGTCCAACCTCATGATATCCAAAGCATTGAAAAGGGACATGCCAATAGTCTATTTTCTACATCCATGAGAAACCTATCCACAGCAATTCTATCTCATCAACCAATCCTTCTTTCAAATCAAACTCAATTTATACCCATGCCCATATTCTATCTGTTTTTCGTTTCCCAACCCAGTTCACAACTCATAAATTTTCTAATTTTATTTCCAATCAAAACCAGAATCACTTCCTGCCAAAAGACCAATGGGAGCTTAAGAAGAATCACCCAAAATTTTGTTGGGGAGAGGGAATCCCACACATGATTGAAGGAGATAGCCAATTTTTCATAACAATTCCAAAGGGACCCTATCCCTACACCCTGATAAAAATATCAGTCAAGTCCTCCCTAGTATTGAATCTAAAACAAATCCACCCCTGAGCCAGGGTGTGGAATTCTAGAGATTACCCTAACATCTGCATCTAATTTTTTGCTAACAATACTTTCAAAGTTGGCAGAGAGACTTGTTATCGCACAAATTGTAGGTTGGGAAAAGCCTGACCCAATCCACAAGATGGCGAGAACTATGAGAGATTCTACCCAATGTCACCTTAAATAAACCCTCCCCTTGCTTTAGTGAAGGAGAAATCCTACACAAAATGGGAGTCCCGGGTGACCCTAGGGGGATTGAGATGGAAATTAGGGTGATGAAGGATGAATCCTCTATAGGTCAAGTTTTGGAGAGATGGAAGGCTTGGGATGAAGTATTGTTGATGAGGGAAGGTTTCCAAGAAGTAGTGGACATGCAGAAGATTGTTGTACCTGCCTAAGACACAAGAAAAGACCAGTATACAAGACCAATATTCCAATGGAAAAACAACCAAATATTGTTGTCCTATATAGTAGTCGTAAACAATGATATAAATCAACAAATAAATGATAATCAAAGTTGCTAAATAAGTCACTAAAGGTCTAGTTAAAGATACAAGAGATGAGTTAGCAATGACTAATATAACTCAAGTGAAATAATATAAGACTTTAACAACAATGTATGGTTGTTAAATGATGTCATTGCAGATATATTATGAGAGCCTGATATCTGTAGCCTACATATGCTACAACAGAAAATTCCAACCATAAAAAATTACAAGTAAACCACCCAAAAGATTCACAAAAACTACTAGTTTATTATGGCAACTTTCAAGTAAATTCTGACAGTTGAAAAGAGAGTAAAAGTGAACGTTTGAGAGCAATTTGATGCAACCCTAATGGTTGTAGCTTAAATTTATAACAGCAACAAGAGATCCTTATCCGATCAAGACGCCCTAATGGCCTTAGAAAGCCTAAAGCACATAGAAAATATTCCAACTAAAACAATTTCAATATCTCGTAATCTCACGTATACCACTATAATGATTTTATTTCTCCAATGCAAGAGATTAGTGCCTAAAAATATTGGGTTATGGAGTATTTTAATGAATGATGTATTTATGATACTTCCTTAGGGGTGTACTCCCTTTTACTCTCTAACACAAGCAAGGCTAGCTAGGAAAAATTAGGAGGGTGTAAGCCCTTTTACTCCTCCTAGCAACCCTTTGTGCAAAAATGATTCAAGACAATTATGAAAGGCTTAGTGGGATTGTATTCCCTTATACTCCCCAAGAGCTTAGCGAATTACCCTCGTAACTAAGAAAGAAGCAACAACAAAACAAAGATTCCTTACCTAGTCCAAGCATCAACAAGATAAACTCCTTTTTAACCAAGAAAATTCCATCACAATGCAAGAATTAGCCTCCAAGAGAGATATTGCATCACTTCTCCATCCTATAGCAAAGACAAACCATCACAAGAGCAAGTAGAAGAGAGAGATATGTAAAATTTCCCAAGAGGGGGGGAAATTTCAGCCAAGGAGTCTTTCTCCCAAGTGAGATTTATGACAAAATGAAATGGAAATGATTCTTATTTATACAAAACTACCAAAAAGTGTTTGTCCACTTAACTTAGGGTAAACCACAAAGTAGGGAGCTCAACCTCCCTTACTATTCCCCTTTAAAACTTTAAAATTTAAATTGCACATAAGAAATCCCTAAAAAATTATGACGTTACCCTTTTAGGGTAATGTTTTGGCACTTGGAGCAAGTTTTTGAGCTTGGGGATGAAACGTTGGGCATCCAAAGGCCTCCTTCTCATGTGCTAGGGTCTTCTACATCAAGCCAAGTCTTCTCCTCTTCCAAACGGTGCCAAGTGTCAACCATCAACACCACCACCACCAAACCCTAGCCCCAACAAGACATCAAGCCCCAAGATGTAGCTCTCTAGCCTCCAAAGGCAGGTCGTTGGGGTGAGGAAGGGATAGGATAGGTTCTATAAGGTGCCTGTCAAGCCTCCAAAGGCAGGTCGTTGGGGTGATGAAGGGCTAGGATAGGTTCTATAAGGTGCATTTGAAGCCTCCAAAGTCTATCATCATCATCCGATGTGCGGGCCATGGTATCCAACCTGTGGGTTTCATGCCCCAAAGAAGCCCAAGCTAGGCTTGTTCCTCCAAAACTGTCCACCAAGCAAGGTCTTGCAAAGACAATGAATGTGCCCTCCAAGGATCTCAATTCAAATGCATCATGATGAGTAAATCAAATCAATAAAATATCCACTTAATCATGTGCACCAAAGCTACCTTATCAAATTAAACAAGTGCTCAAAGACCCTGTGCAATTTTCCAAGTTGAGGTATGGGAGGGTTGACAAGGTGACCTATTGGGTGAATCATTCCTCAAGTCAAGGGAGGTTTCCTTGGTGAACCCTCTCTAGTCCATGTAAAGAAGATGAAATGGATGGGGGTAAGACTTATGTGCATGGGGTTCATGACTTAGATTGTCTCCTCTATGGGTGCCTTTGCAGAGGGTGTGTTGCACCTTCGTTTTCAATGCATCCCTTTTCCAAGCCCATTTATTTCCTTTATTTTTAAGATGTTTCCAAGTTGAAGCCAAGGTGGGGCTTCTAACTAAGCATGAAAAACATCGCCCACCTTAAATCTACCCTAGTCACATTGTGGTTCCCGAAGTTGAAGACAATGTGTGGGACTTCTACCTAAGCATGAAAAACATTGCCCACACATGCTCTACCTTGGTTGGCATTTTTATATTGTTATTTTTTTTACAGGTCCCATCAGTTTCTTATGAGAGACACTTCATTGTCCTTGAGATCCTTGGGCGAGTATCTAGAAGGTTTATGATTGGATTTTTTTCTTTTTCTAGCTATAAACCTCTGGGCCTTCAACCCATTCTTCCCATGAGATGAGATACAATCCCTTTTGGGTCAGTACACCTGAAAATATCAAAAGATGGGGACATGAAATGGATGAAGAATGGAAAGTGGTAAGTATGGTCGAGAATGGTACTATGGCTAATCAAAAAGACCTCCCAGTAGCATGGTCTCTTCCTAAGGGTGACCACTTACTAGGGCACAATGCCAACCACCAAGGTAAAATAAGAAAAAGCGTGTGTCCTATAATCAAAAGAAACATACTCAAATGCCTCAAATATTGAAATGGCACTCACCATATTACCTGGATTGTAACTCATGGAGCAAGACCCAATGAACTTCCGGAAGCAAGTTGATGTGGTGGATACCATTGTGAAGAACCCGAGATATGTCGTGGTGAAGTGGGCCTCTGTCTGTGCAAGTGGACGTTGTCAACCATCGGTCTTTCGATACTCCATGTCTCCAACCTAAGGGCCTCAATACATAATCTCCTTAGTTATACCTAGAAATTGGGGATAACATCTAGATCTTGCTCAGGGACATGTACTCATCATAGAGTGCATGAGAACCTCAACATCTGTTGGTCAGACCTGTGCCTACACTGAAACATTAAACCGTAAAATCTAGGGTGGTTTTATCACCCTTTGTCCATATATATATCATAAATCAAAATATCAAAAGTAACAACTAATCTAGAAAATAAAATTTTTGATTTATCATATAATATGATAAAAGAGAAGCATCTAAATCAAAGATGCAAGTGGAGAAAAATGAATTGCAGCTAAACTACCATAAGCAATCAAAATGCAAAATGCAAGAAAACAAGATGACCTGCCTACTTACCCGGGGCTTGGGCCCTGAAGAAGTCACACACATTGAATATGGGGTCAAAGAAGAGACCCATCCACTGGTAATGGCATCTTTCTCCTGTCCAAAGCTGACAAGTAGTAGTTTTCATTCTCAGACTTCTTCTTGACAATGTAAGGGACAAGCAAAGAGTTGCCATTGTTCTGATCATAGTTGGGATTTCCCTTCTTCTTATCCCACATTAATGAAATACTTCCTTCATTGTAGTTGATGTGGGGTATGTTCTCAGTGTACGAGTACGAAGGTGGCTTTGTGTTGACTACATTTTTAACAACCTTCTGACGTTCTTTATCACCTTCATTTCCTTCTTTCTTCAATATATTGATGGACCCTGGATCTTTTCCTTGGAATTTTGCAAGTTTATCTTTGTATTCATTCACCCTTATAAGTAGTGCATCTATTCAATCCTCCTACATGAAACACAGGTCTCGTGGATCATACTCAATGGTATCTGGAACCTCATCAAAATCATTCTTGCTACTATAATCAGGATCATTCCAATCCAATACATGTTTCCTGGACACCTTCCAGTTATAGAGAATATCGAAAGTACCATCTCCCATAGGAATGTGTGCATGAGTGAGGTCCATGCCAAGAAACCCACCAAGAGTGGCCGCCCAACTCCTCAATAAGAGCATGCCCCAAGCGTCTGAAACATCAATCACCACTATGTTCATGATGAGGCCAATGTGAGGGGAATCTTCCAGGTAGACTTCCATGTATTCTATGAGATCGTAAACCTTTACCTTCTTGGAATCAATGCCACATACGTTTCCACATGGAAGAGTTGTTTTCAAACCAAGTTGTCTCATCACCTTCAAATACATCATGTTTGCCAAGGCCTCAGAATCTAACATGTAGTTGTTGAAGCGGAGACAATTTACACCAAGAGATATGTAAAAGGGAGGGTTGGTATCCCTCTATCGTCCATGGTATATGGTGTTTAAGATCACATGAGGATATTCTTCCTCATTTGGCACCTTCAATGCCTTCAACACTTCCCTTCTGATGGAAGGAATTTTGCACTTCTCCACCATATGAACTAGCATATTCATCTTTCCAAGCATGGCTGGGACATCTATGTTCAACTAAATCTCTTATGCTCGTGTCGGTTTTGGAAGCAATTCTTAAATTAGAGATGGGATCACTTTCTTTGTTTTCTGGGGAGCCGTCTACTTTGGTTGAAGTAAATCTTGATATGTTGGCTGAGATGAGGGTTGCTTTTCTGAAGATTGTGGAGGTAAGATAGGAATTTTATTCATTCTTGCATAGGTTAGAATTTCCCTTTTCTTGAATTCTTTCCTCTCCTCTTCAGTTAAATGATTAAGTTCTGTGAGACGACATTCTGGATCGCTTTCTTTGGGCTTCATCAACCTGTTCATGTGTAACACCTACGGGTCTATGATAATCCTCATCTTGAAAGGCAAAGATTGTATCCATGAAATTGATATCATCATGAGAGTCTTCTTCTTGTCTTGGAAACTCTTCCTCTGGGTGAGGTTCTTAGCAAGGAGAGCACCATGGAAATTCTTCCAAGTTCACCATCCGATCAAGGTTCAATGTGTCAGGAGCATTTTCCTCTTGTTGAGGCTTTGCCTTCCAACCTATAGGTTCCTTCTTGACAAATGTATGCCTAGGAGCAGACTGATTTATTTCCAAAATTGTCAACCGAATCATAACTTGATTTTGAGTCTGGACAAACTGAGTATTCATCTGATCAAGCTTCTGAGCTATGAGCGCAATTGGATCTAGTTTACTGCTTGTAGTTTTCCTGGCCTTGGGTTCTGCTTTGGCACACAGATACTAAAAAGGATCGAACCTGGAGCACATAAGATTTTCTTCAATGTCTACATTGTACTCTTTGAATTCTGCCAAAGTGTTGGGTTTCTTGTCCCTTAGGAAGAAACCAAATTCCCCTTCAAAGGCATTGACATAAAGGAGATAGACTGCTACTGCGGTAGGGTGCAAATCTTGAGGGATTTGGATATGCAGCTTGTCAAATTTGGTATCAAACTCACTAACCATCTCATTCTCCTTTTTCTTTATCTGGTTGAACTGATTCATCAACATACCACTATTGTTCTTCAATGACCACCTGCTTTTGAACAACTTAGAAAAGTCTTTGTAACTGGTAACGTGATCATCTGGTAAGTCGTCATACCATCTTTGGGCATATTCAGTGAGAGATGTTGCGAGTAACTTCATTGTAACATCTTCATGTTCTACTCCTTCATTTTGCATGTCTCAACCGATGGCATGTGGGTGTTGTTCTGCAATGATTACATTGTTCCCAACAAACTTTGACAACCATTTTTTGAATTCCTTAGGCATGGTGTTTGGATATCCAGCTATGGTTTCCATGTTTAATGGCTTATAGAGGCCCTTTTCCCAAAGATGAGCCATTGGTGCAAGTGGGAGATTGTCGTGAAAGAGTTGTTTGACAACGAGAGAATGTAGAAGAGTCCTTCTTTGGGAAGTCTTGGAAGGTTTGAATCTTCCAAGGGAAAGGGTTCTTTAGGAAGAAGGGTTATGGGATGGTGGAGTTTCCAGATGAGTCTTAGCTCATCAAAGTAGAAAAGGGAAAGGGAACTTCCTTCAAGTGGAGTCACCAAGCAAACTAGGGAAAATCTTTGGGATAGTTTGCCAAAGTGTCGTTAGGGCACAAAAGAGGATTCAAAATCCTCCGAGGCAATGGCGTAAAAATGTTATTGCACTAATTGTAGGTTGGGAAAAGCCCGACCCAATCAACAAGATGGAGAGAACTATGATAGAGTCTACTCACTGTCACCTTAGATAAAACCTCCCCTCGCTTTAGTGAAGGAGAAATCCTAGACAAGGGGGGGCGTTCCGGGTGACCCTAGGGGGATTGAGATGGAAAGTGAGGTGATGAAAGATGTATCCCCTATAGGTTAAGTTGTGGAGATATGGAAGGCTTGGGATGAAKTCTTGTTTATGAGGGAAGGTTGCCAAGAAGTAGTGTACTTGCAAAGATTGTTGTACCTGCCCGAGACACAAGAAAAGACAAGTATACAAGCCCAATATTCCAATTGACCAACAAGAAAATMTTGATGTCATKTATAGCAGCAGTAAAMTATGATATAAATCAGAAAATAAATGTTAATCAAAGCTGCTAAATAAGTTACTAAAATTCTAGTTAAAGATGCAAGAGATGAGCTAGCAATGACTAGTATAATTCAAGTGAAGTAAGACAAGAATTTAGCAACAATGTAAGGTTGTTAAATGATGTTATTGCAGAGATATTATGACAGCCTTATAGATGTAGCATACATATGCTACAATATAAAATTCCAACCATAAAAAATTACAAGTAAACCACCCAAGAGATTCACAACAACTAGTAGTTTATTATGGCAACTTTCAAGCAAATTCTGACAGTTGAAAAGAGAGTAAAAGTGAAAGTTTGAGAGCAATTTGTTGCAGCCCTAATGGGTATAGCTTAAATTTATAACAACAACAAGATATCCTTAGCCAATCAAGACGCCCTAATGGCCTTAGCAAGCCTAAAGCACATACAAAAGATTCCAACTTAAACATTTTCATTATCTCGTAATCTCACGTATACCATCGCAATGATTTTATTTCTCCAATGCAAGAGATTAGTGCCTAAATATATTGGGTTATGGAGTCTTTTAATGAATGAGCTAGTTATTCTACTTCCTTAGCAGTGTAATCCCTTTTACTCCCTAAGGCAAGCAAGGCTTGCTAGGAAAAACTAGGAGGGTATAAGCCCTTTTACTCCTCCTAGTAACCCTTTGTACAAAAATTATTCAAGACAATTATGATAGGCTTAGTGGGGTTGTATGCCCTTATACTTCCCAAGAGATTATAAAATTAACCTTGCAACTAAGAAATAAGCAATAACAAAGCAAATATTCCTTACCTAGTCCAAACATCAACAAGATAAATTCCTTTTTAACCAAGAAAATTCCACCACAGTGCAAGAATTAGCCTCCAAGAGAGACAACACATCACTTCTCCATCCAATAGCAAAGACAAACCATCGCAATAGCAAGTAGAAGAGAGAGATATGTAAAATTTCCCAAGAAATTTCAGCCAAGGAGTCTTTCACCCAAGTGAGAGTTATGTCAAAATGAAATGGAAATGATTCTTATTTATACAAACTCCTAACACATGTTTGTCCACTTAACTTAGGGTAAATGATCCAAGTGGATATTAGTGGCCACTCACCTATTCCAACTGGCTCCTCTTGTCAGCTTTTAGTGCATCATGTTCTTCTGTACTTCTTTGTAATTGTGGGTTCTACACTTATGGGACTGTCTAAAACCCTACACATCTTCCAGGTGGATAATGGTGGCCTCCGACCTAATCCAATTGGCTTATTTTGTATGTTTCCATGTAAACACATCTTGATGTACGTCTAGGGCTGTTTTGGGGCCCTAAACAGTGTTTTCTCGTCACGCCACAGTCAAACTGTAAACTGAGTTAGATTTTGACGGCGTAATGCGTAGTTCTCAAAAAGACCTTTCCAACCGACTATCACGCGCATAAAACAAAGATTGTATGCAAAAGTTATGACCCCATGAAGTTATTGTACTAACTTACCCAAACGGGGCCCATATGAATTTTGGTGTTTCATCTCCTAGGGTTAGGTTTTTGGATGTCTAGGGCTTTGACATTCCTGTTTATCATAAAAAGGCCTTCAGAGCCTCATTGTAATTATCTTCTTGCGAATGAACGTAACCGTCACATCTCTTCTCTGAGATAAAGCTGCCACCATTCCAGTAAGTCTTGCACTTTGTATTTTTACAGTCTCTTTACAATTCTTTCATTAATAGAAATCAAGTATTGTTGTATTTCTCTGTTTCTAGCAATTTTCATGACTATTTCATTGTAATTTCTCTGCTTTCATTTCATTCATAAAATAATCTGGATCAGTGATATTAGAGCATGCTGCTCTTGATCATTTTTTCAGTGTGTGTCCCCAATGAGGTCCAAGTATAGCCAGTTGGGTCTTGATTTTGTCTCTCTTTAGGACAATCACTCTCAAATGCCCAAGAAACCCTCCATGGTGATAGAAAATAAAAACGACAGAGCAAAAGATTCTATTAACTTGTTGCTTGAGCAAGCTCTCGCACGACAGAGGGACGAAATGATGGAGAATTTTGCACACAATCTTCAACGCCTGCCGATAGCAACATGCACATCTTCATCAAGCGACCATTTTGGAGGAACCTCTCCCTTCAAGGTACAAGTTAATTTTGATATTCCCATATTTTAAGGTCAGATAGATGCAGATGCCCTAAAAAAATGGTTAAACCTATTAGAAGGTTATTTTTCTGTTCAAATTTTTTACAACAGGGAAAATATCACCTTCGCACTCCTCAAGGCTCTCCCCCATGTCAAATATTGGTGGAAAACTTACTCAAAGCAAAGTTTGACATTGGAATCTAGAATATATGGGGCCGAGCCCACTTGGGATTTTTTTATGGATGCAGTTAAAGACTATCCTGTTGATAACTATGAAGACCAATACATGAGATGGACCACACTGCGGCAAGAGAAGAGCCAAACAGTGCTGGAGTTCACAAATACTTTCTGCACCAAGCTGGGTATCAAAGACTCCGAGCGACATCTGGTTCTGAAATACCATGGGGATCTGCATAGGTACATCCAAACCAAAATGGATTTCCTAAACTCTCATCGGTGGGAGCTGCCTATCGATATGCTGCCAAAATTGAGCAGAAAATTAGGCACTAGAACAAACGAGAATTTGAGTCTGTGAATCTGCAACAACCAAAGCACGGTAAAGATGGCCCTAACGAACAACCTCTAGACAACCAATCCAATACATAGGAAAAAAAGGGTAAAGTAAAGACGGAGAATGACACTGGGAAGTGGTGTGACTACCACAAAATCCCCTGGCACAACACTCATGAATGTCGCTCAAAATAGTTATTGTTGGTCGAGGTCAAAGACACAGAGTCGAACCCTGATTCAGAATCTGATCCAAAAAATATTGAAAAAAGACAGATCATCGACGCAGACTCCACTGCTACTATCACGACTACAACAATTCAACTAGAAGAACCAGTAGATCTTAAAGAGGGGGAGAGCCACTTCCATTCACATATATAGGTGAAGGGGACCCCATTGCATTTCATTGTTGATAACGACAACCAAAAGAACCTCATCTCAGCTAAGGTCATCAAACATTTGGGGTTTTCGACAACAACACACCCACAACCATACAACATCAGGTGGCTTCACCAGGGTTGAGATCTTCGCGTCAGCCAACAATGTTGCTTGTCCTATGGCATCCATCCCTTCAAGGATGAGGTAGTATGTGATATTTCCTCTCTTGATGTCTATGTTGTTGTTTTGGGCCAACCATATATGTGGAAACACCATGTTTTTTATGAGTCTATACCCCGTAGTGTCATTATTACTCTGGGAGGTCAGCTCTAAAGGATACCAAAGGTAGTTCTGACTACTACTCCACCAAAACAACACCGCAAGGTAATCTCTCATACTGCAAAATTCATCCTCTTCACAATCTGTTCAAAGGATGCATAGAAGACCACTGCAGCCTCAACACCTTCTATCTAACAAAAACAGATTTTCGAAGAGACATAATATATTGTTTCTTCAACTACAATGGTGCCTACACAATGCCCCATCCAACCTAGAGACAACAGGTTGGTGGAACAAATTCAACACCTCCAACATAGGTTTGTGACAATCTTCCACAAGCCAAGAAGCACAACTTCTCCAACAGGGCATGCAACTCACTGAGCTTCAGAAAATGCTTTCCCCTCTTCCTTGGGCACTCAACGCAATGGAGACCATTGCTTCCTAAGAGGGCAGGATTGATCCAGGTGGATATTGGTGGCCACCCACTTGTTCCAACTGGCTCCTCTTGTCATCTTTTAGTGCAACACATTCTTCTATACTTCTTTGTAATTGTGGGTTCTACACTTCCAAGGCTATTTGAAGCCCTACACATCTTCCAGGTGGATACTGGTGGCCTCCCACCTAATCCAACTGGATTATTTTGTATGTTTTCATGTCAACACATCTTGTTGTACTTCCAGGGCCGTTTGAGGGCCCTAAACAATGATTTTTTGGCTCACCACAGTCAAACTGTAGACAAGGTAAGAGTTTGACAGCGTAATGCATAGTTCTCAAAAAGATCTTTCCAGTGGACTATCACGCTCCTAAAACAGAGATTGTATGCAAAAGTTATGACCCTAGGAAGTTAATGTACTAACTTACCAAAACGAGGCCCACATGACTTTTGGCGTTTCATCTCCTAGGGTTAGGTTTTTGGATGTCTAGGGTTTTGGCATTCCTGTTTATCATAAAAAGGCATTCAGAGCCTCATTGTAATTATATTCTTGCGAATGAGCGTAGCCATCACATATCTTCTCAGAGATAAAGCTACCACCATTATAGCGAGTCTTGCACTCTGTATTTTTACAATCTCTTTACAAATCTTTCATTAATAGAAATCAAGTATTGTTGTATTTATCTGTTTCTGGCAATTTTCATGAGTATTTCATTGTAATTTCTCTTCTTTCATTTCGTTCTGAAAATAATCCGGATCAGTAAACCATAAAGTAGGGAGGCCAACTTCCCTTACATTTCCCCTTTACAACTTTAAAATTTAAATTGCACATAAGAAAGCCCTAAAAAAGCATGACGTCACCCTTTTAGGGCAACGTTTTGGCACTTGGAGGAAGAGGTTGAGATTGAGGATGAAACATTGGGCCTCCAAAGGCCTCCTTATCATGCACTAGGGTATTCTCCATCAAGCCAAGGCTTCTCCTCTTCCAAAAGGTTCCAAGTGTCAACCATCAACACCACCACCACCAAACCCTAGCCCTAACAAGACGTCAAGCCCCAAGATGTAGTGCTCTAGCCTCCAAAGGTAGGTTGTTGGGGTGATTAAGGGATAGGATAGGTCCTATAAGGTGTCTCTCAAGCCTCTAAAGGCTATCATCATCATCTGATGTGCAGGCCATGGTATCCAACCTATGGGTTTCATGCCCCAAGGAAGCCCAAGCTAAGATTGTTCCTCCAAAACTGTCCACCAAGCAAGGTCATCCAAAGACAATGAATGCGCCCTCCAAGGATCTCAATTCAAATGCATCATGATGAGCAAATCAAATAAATAAAAGATCCACTTAAGCATGTGCACCAAAGCTACCTTATCAAATTAAACAAGTTGTCAAAGACCCTATGCAATTTTCCAAGTTGAGGTATGGGGGGGTTGACAAGGTAACCTATTGGGTAAATCATTCCTCAAGTCAAGGGATGTTTCCTAGGTGGACCCTCTCTAATCCATGTAAAGAAGATGAAATGGATGGGGGTAAGACTTCTGGGCATGAGGTTCATGACATACAAGGGTTTATATTGTCTAATCTATGGGTGCCTTTGTAGAGGGTGTGTTGCACCTTCGTTTTCAATGCATCATTTTTCCAAGCCCATTTATTGCCTTTTGTTTTTTAAGATGTTTCAAGGTTGAAGTCAAGGTGGGGCTTCTACCTAAGCATGAAAAACATTGCTCGCCTTAACTCTACCCTGGTCACATTATGCTTCCCCAAGTTGAAGACAATGTCTGGGACTTCTTCCTAAGCATGAAAAACATTGCCCACACACACTCTACCTTAGTTATCATTTTTATATTGTTAATTTTTTTGCGGGACCCATCAGTTTCTTATGAGAGACATTTCATTGCCCTCGGGATCCCTGGGTGAACATCTAGAAGGTTTATGATTGGATTTTATCTTTTGCCAGCTACAAACCTCTGGGCCTTCAGCCCCTTCTTCCCATGAGATGAGGGACAATCTCTTCTTGGGTCACTACACCCAGAAATCCCAAAAGATGGGGACATGAAATGGATGAAGAACATAAAGTGGTAAGTATGGTCGAGAATGGTATGATGGCTCATCAATAAGACCTCCTAGTAGCATGGCCTCTTCCTAAGAGTAACCACTTACTAGGGCACAATGCCAACCACCAAAGTTAAAACAAGGCAAAGAGCATAATTTCCAAGCAGGCATTCTATAACAAAATCAACTTCAAATGCAACATACTCAAATGCCTCAAATATTGAAATGACACTCACCATAATACATGGCTTGTACATCATGGAGCAAGACCCAATGAACTTCCAGAAGCAAGTTGATGTGGTGGATACCATTGTGATGAACTTGAGATCTGTGGTGGTGAAGTGGGCCTCTATCTGTGCAAGTGGACATTGTCATCCATCTGTCTCTTAGTACTCCATGTCTGCAACTAGAGGGCCTCCAGACATAATCTCCTTAGTTATCCCTAGATATTGGGGATAACAAGGTTGATTTTTCGCAAAACCTTCCCATGGCCATTAGACCTGTTATCACTCTGTAATTTCCCCCCAAGGCTGTGGAGGCAGTTATAGAGGCAACATCAAAACCACTTCGAGTCAGGGATCTATCCCTCCGAGACTCAGAGAGGGATCTCTCTGGTTTGATATAGATTTGTTTGAATAGATATTAGGCTAGTTATGCAGAACATGGGTTTGTTTATGGATTTGGTATGTTTGGGAGATCAAAAACTCGAATTTCCATTCGGCCATGGGGTCTACCTTTCTGAAAATGGATCTATCTCAGATGTAAAGATTATCACCACATGGCAGGATAGAAAGAATTCTGGATCAAATTGAATTAAATGAAAGTGGAGGAGAGGAAAATAAGGGAAAATCCACCAAGCAGAGGAGCACATAAGAATTCCTATGCTCAACTTTAGACGAAAACATGCAGACCATTAAAAGACCATAAACAGAGTGCAAAAACAAGTTTTGTTTATAATATTTCTTTAAATGATTGGATCAGGGAAAACATCAAATGGATTAACAGAGCAAGAAAACAATTACTCAGAGAAAAATATCACCATGGAGTCTAACACAAGAATCCTGCAGCTACAATTTTTATTTCTGGAAAGACATCAAGAAAATTACAATGTATCCCCTGTGGGGCGTCAATCCCGAGCTCAATCATAAACCCTTTTACATTAATCTCACATCAATAACTAGGAGATATCTATAAACAAGTTTTTGAAGTCGGATTCAACTGCCTTGGCCAAAAATAGAAACAAATCCCCAAAAATCCTGAACTGTCTGCCATGAAAGATGGGCCGAATTTCTGCAAAAAAGGGGTCCGCATAGACATCTGTTTCATTCAATGATGACACCTGGGAAAAACATAAAGGGGGTTATTGTAGATGGGCATTTTCTGGACAAAAACCTCCTTTGGTTTTTCCAAATTCGCCTCCAGCTCGCCGTAACAGCTCTCGCAAAATCGGGACTGTAACAGAAAAACCAAAAATC
>SNQJ01S0016979.1:235693-261034 GCA_010110895.2 Picea sitchensis
GTCCACTTCAGATGGACGACTGAGATCTTCTCGGCAATGCTATGGGCCCGAGTTCTGGATGCCCTCGGCACTTCGTGTCTCGCGGCTGGGAGGAGCTACTCCTCGATCTTCAAAGTTGCGAGGGGCGAGAAGGCGAGGAGCCTAATCGCGCACCACGTGTCCTTCTGGATGGATGGCCTTGATCATATCGACAATACTGTATAGCTCTTTTTACTGTTGGTTCCCTCCATACGTAACCGTCGGCTAAGGCTTAAGTGCTAGCGCCTCTCGCAACTCGCGACCTCGCGAGTTGGAGAGTCGAACCTTGGTACTCTCTCTCCGCGAAATCCTGAGAGGCGATGGCTCTTTTCTTTTCCATAATTCTCGCGACTCGCGATCTTGCGCAACCAAAGGATATGGTCTGCCCTCCGAACTCATGAACCCCGGGTTCAAGAAATGAACTCACGCATCAACTGATCGCGATCAACGACCCTCGTTACTTCGCGAGTTCTCCACGGAGACTTCTGACCGTTCACCCCTTTAACAACTTCTGCGCTAAAATTGGCGTGACTCGACTGAGTGCAATTACCCTCCGACCGTTGATCTGTTTCGCAAAAAAGACCTTGGATGCTGCCGATGACACTTTGCCTGCTCGCTTGACCTGCTACTTGGAAAAACAGGGATTCTCCTGTGCTGCGCTTGATTATTTCGTGCAACTTGCAGACCCGAATGCTCTCGAGCCCATGACAAGAATTATCGTTAACATTAGGCTCCATGGGGGATAGAGTCGTCCCTGCGATGCTCTAAGAACTCATTCCGCAGCTTCAATGCCTTGCTGTTGGGCTATGGAGTCAAGCTCGAAACATCCCGCTTCTGAAAATATAGGCCGAAAAATAAAGTAGAACAAAATAAAATACATGCTCGAAAAAGCTTATTTATATACAATCCTAATTCTAATGAAATATTTCACATGGGGCTAGGTGAAAGCAGATTTCCACCATAGCCATTCAAGCAGCTTCCTAGATAGAAGCTTTTTCCTTCTATCAATGATCATCAGTAGATGGTGTAGCCGTGACAGCAGAATGGTTACACTCCTCAACTCCTCCTTGCAGGCTGGAGTTGAGATGAAATAGGGCGGCTCCAAGGCATAGGGGAAATGCCACTCCATGTACTTGCAGACAGGGTCATGGAATGAGTGGAAAATTCCAGAAAATGGGGGACAGACACCCTTCTTTGCTACACAACTTTTCACCTGTGGCTGAATATATTTGATAAGCGCAGGTTGGTGGTGGACAACTGACGTAGGCTCGCTACTCTCGAGCGGTGGCTGCTCGCTGACTGGCTCTGGACAGGAAATATTCTGCTCCTCTGGTTCGGTCTCCCCCAAGTCCGATTCATATTCATCATAAATAGGGACCATGGGGTGGTTTTGTTCTTCCTCGTACTGCTCAGCATATTCTGAAAGACTGAGGTGGCTGATTTCCTCGTGATAATTTTCTTTAGCGAGCAGAGGATAAGGCTCTGCGACCTGCTCTTGGAAATCCAGCATATCGAGCTCAGACTTTGATTCGTAACTGTCATAAGTGGGCTAGCTGCTTTGACAAGCAAAAGGTGATGTCGGGCTCTGCTTCTCCTCTTCCAGATAATCATCGAAGTCGGGGGGGAACGAAGCTTCTCCAACTTGCAGAAATGGAACTATCCCCCGCTCCTCCGTTTCAACCCCGAATGTAAACACATCGTGGGAGGTCTTGTGAAGGAAAAGAGAGCAATCCTCTTCCACAACTACCTCTTCAGGGCTTTGATCTGAGACAATAAGCTCATCGGGGGCAGATGCCAAATCATCTAATGAATCTTCAACAATCTCTTCAAAAGAGTTGCTCAGAGCGTCTGCCTCAAGGACTGGAAAATCCTCTGCATAGTCTTCATATTTCAACCCTTCTAATTGGGCAGAGAGATATTTCACCTGCTCCATCAGCTTACTCAGGGCGCCATCCTCCTCCCTGGGAACTTCATCACTTTCATAACCTGCCTCAGATGCAGATGAATGGGGAGGAGGGAGGACTAAGTTATGATCCAGGTCATCAGGATCCTCCCCACAACTTACGTCAGAAACGACTTTCTCTTGTATAGAGTTGTGGTATCCCTCACAACAATTATGACAAATTAACTGAGGGGGATACAACCTTTTGCAATAGGTGGTGAAAGCTGCATGGAATTCATTGAGTGAAGAAATTCTAGCAGGGGGTAAAGAATGGTACCATTTACGCGCATCCCCTGCTAACGAGAACATGAACATCTTGAGTAACACATCCTCATGATGTATCTCCCACTGATGCATGAGTTCATGAAACTCATGGAGGTGCTGAGTAGGGTTGTCCTCTTCACACTTTCCAAATATGGGCAAGTAATCGCCCCATTCATCCAGAGAGGGGACCACATTAGGAAAACCAGGAATAGCAGAAAAATCAAAAGGAGCAAACTTGTGAGCAAGGATTTTCTCCATATCGAACCAGTGGAGTTGCCAATCGATCCTTGATTCATGGAGACGCCAGGTGAAATATTTGCATCTTCGAATGTGTCTGGTCCTTGTTCACCATCAAAGGCCAGATCTTAACATTATCATTACCCCAGGAAACTTCTCAGGCTAAGAAAGCAGCCGCTGAAGCCTTCTCGAGAAAGCTCCTCTGGGCCAGCTTTCAGGTGTGCCAACAGTGGTCACAACTGAAACAGTAAAGTGGAAACGATGGAGTCTCCACAGTGGAGTCACCAGGTGCACAGTAGCAATCTGAATAATTCTGATTTCTGATGCACCTTCAAAATCAGTTGATCGTAGTCGTTCTGCCCAGGGAAAATCTTCAACTTCGTCCCCGGCAACGGCACCAGAAATGTTAGCGTTGGAAGTCACTCCTGGATTGCTTGTAGGAGCAGAGCCCGACACCCATCAGTTTAATGTCACGATTTGTTTATAAAGGGGTGATCAAATGGAGATAAAGACTCGGGGGAATATCACTCTAACTCAGGGACTGGATCTGGTACGTAAAGAACAAAGGAGGTCTGGAATCCTAACTTCAACCAATGGGTTGATTTAAAGGTGACCAGGTGGAAGACTTCGTAAGAAGAGTGAACAAACAACTTTGGGCAACAGGCTTTCGGCAGTTTGTTGTAGAAAGACTCTGAATGCAAGATCCGCTTGGTTCAGGGTCTCAAGAAACTGAAAGGGGACTCGACTGGATCCTCCAATTCCAAGTCACTCAGCGCTGGGAAAATCACAAGAACTGGTTAGAGAAAGCGCAACTATTACAGTGATCCATTACAACAACATCCTATAATAGCTACAGCTCGACTGGATCCTCCAATTCCGAGTTTCTCTAACACAGTGTAAACAAAGACATGAAAGAAACTGACATTCATAAGGCAAGAAGTCTCAAAATTCCATACATAACCAGAGTATCAGTGCTTCATTAAATCTTTACAACTGGGAGCTCTGCTCAACCATCGATCCTTTGAAAAATATCAAAACTAAGTATATATACTCCTAAAACATTTGCCCAACAGAGGCGTCTTAGACCTTAAGGATGGGGCGTCTCTTCAATCAATTCTGGCCTGCACTCCTCTGTCATACGCCACCTTAACTCTGCATGGCTCATGCTAAGGGGTAGTTGAGCCCTTAAATGTCGAATTAGCGTGTGCAGACTTCCCTGGTGAGTCGAGGACGTCGGTATGGCTTCTATAGGAAAACCGATACAGAGGACCATCTCGGGCAGGCTTCTTGCCGGGACATCCATACCTTGCAATTAATGAGTGAGGCGAGGTTTCAACCACCCTCTCTCTTCTTCATTCACTCCGAGAAGGTATCAGGATGGAGATCAAGTTGAACTGGCACCTGGAGAACACAGTGATCCCTTCTGCAGCTAAACCCGATGCTTCGGCCTTTTGCGCAGTTCTTTCTATCACCCCCAAGTGACCACGAGCTATGACCTTGTGCCTATTTTCAAATGCGCTTTCGGCACTTCGCGTCTTGCGGTTGGGAGGAGGCAGTCCTCGATATTCAAAGTTGTGAGGGGCGAGGAGGCGATGGAGCTCAATCGCGCACCACATGTCCTTCTGGATGGAAGACCTTGATCATCTCGACAATACTGTGGGCTCGGATCCTGGACGCCTTCGACACTTCGCGTCTCGCGGCTGGGAGGAGATAGTCCTCGATCTTCAAAGTTGCGAGGGGCGAGAAGGCGAGGAGCCTAATCGTGCACCACGTGTCCGCTTCCGATGGACGGCTGAGATCTTCTCGGCAATGCTGTGGGCCCGAGTTCCGGATGCCCTTGGCACTTCACATCTCGCGGCTGGGAGGAGCTAGTCCTCGATCTTCAAAGTTGCAAGGGGAGAGAAGGCGAGGAGCCTAATCGTGCACCACGTGTCCTTCTGGATGGACGACCTTGATCATCTTGGCAATACTGTATAGCTCTTTTTACTGTTGGTTCCCTCCATACGTAACCGTCGGCTAAGGCTTAAGTGCTAGCGCCTCTCGCAACTCGCGACCTCGTGAGTTGGAGAGTCAAACCTTGGCACTCTCTCTCCGCGAAATCCCGAGAGGCGATGGCTCTTTTCTTTTCCATAATTCTCGCGACTCGCGATCTCGTGCAACCAAAGGATATGGTCCGCCCTCCGAACTCACGAACCCCGGGTTCAAGAAATGAACTCACGCATCAACTGATCGCGATCAACGACCCTCGTTACTTCGCGAGTTCTCCACGGAGACTTCTGACCGTTCACCCCTTTAACAACTTCTGCGCTAAACTTGGCGTGACTCGACTGAGTGCAATTACCCGCCGACCGTTGATCTGTTTCGCAAAAAAGACCTTGGATGCTGTCGATGACACTTTGCCCGCTCGCTTGACCTGCTACTTGGAAAAACAGGGATTCTCCTGTGCTGCGCTTGATTATTTTGTGCAACTTGCAGACCCAAATGCTCTCGAGCCCATGACAAGAATTATCGCTAACAGGATGTCATTCCTGGCTAGTTCGCATCTTAGGCATATCTAGAAATGATGTTATTTGTTTATTGATATTTAACTTGGATGGAATAAAATTTGAGTTCATCCAACAAGCTTATGGTTAATAAATAAATACTCATAACTATTTTTAATGAAAAATAAGAGTTCTCTTCACCAATATCTCCTTCATTGCTCAATTTGCTAGTTTGCTAGTGAAGGTTTGGAAGATTCTATGGTAAAATTGTACGTTTTTTTTTTTTCATTGAGTCATCATTAGTGTATGCATATCAAAAATTACTTTAAGCCTCTAAGTTTTGCATTTTTTACTTGAAGGAAGCTCCCAATGAGCTAATATAACCCTTCCAACTTCATGTAGGCAATAATGAGCAAATTTGTTGGGGTATGAAGTCTTGTTGAGGATTGAAATACTTACACACAATTTTCCAATTTGGTGGGGAATTTATGGAGACATGATGACAAAATCAAAGAATCACAAACAAAATCTGCTAAAAATATAAGAGTACAAAACAATGAATCTAGTAGGCTTGGAATGTTTGAAAGGGAAAATTTGTTTGCTTTTTCATGTTTGTCATTTGTCATGGCCTTATTTTTTACATATGGAAAGTGTTGTTCCATTTTGAAATATTAATACAACATCTTGCTCGCCCTTGCATCAAATATTTATATAGCTTGATTAATGTGAATCCCTCCCATCAATTTCTTCGTCCAATGTTGGTTCAAAGTAACTTGAAGTATGGGGAAGTACAACCTATAGTGCTCCTTATGGTTTTCCCTCTTCCTCAAAATACTTGCACTTTGCATACTTTAGAAATATGGTTGAGGCTTGGCCTATTTCGTATTATTGAGGTTGATTTGAGGTGCTTTACGCTTAAGGGACATAACATCTCTTTTGATTTTCTGGAAGTCTAGGAATTCAAAAGTTAAATACAATTTATCTTTTTAAATTTCTTACAATTTTAATATTCGATGCCCTTAAGTTTAACCCTTGCTTTCACATGGAAAGATTCAAAGAGAAAATTTGTTAGATTCTAGATGATGGATTTGTTTACATGTTTGTAGTTTCTCAGGAGTTGCTTTCCAATACCAACCTATGGTTGTATTTGGAAACTTTGAAATATTTGGCGGATCCTTCTTTCCCTTATGTCAAGTATTTATATTCTTTGAAAAGTGTGAATCCCTCTTAATAGTTCCATCGACACAGGTCGATTGAGAGAAGGTTGTATTAGAACTATTGCAATACTGTGTGCATTTGTTGCATTATTCCATATAGCCTTACTTTCTCTTGTTTGTCAAATGCATATGCATTCTGTTAAAAAATATAGAACTTATTACATGTTTTTGCTTTCTTTCTTGTATGTAAATCTTGTACTAGCTCCTATACGAGATTCTACTAATGGGTTATAAATTGTTTTTTTTGAACTAATGGTTTAGATTTGTTTCAAATATTTCTAAGTCCAGAGAAATTGTAAAAAGGATAAAGTCTAGAGAAATTTTAAAAAGGGAAAAGTTGTCAATTCCATATTATTGTAGAATCTCAATGGAACAACAGATTGATAATCCAAAAGTTGTTGCGTGTTCACCATAATTAATATTATCAACACCCACTACAAAAGTTTCCTTTTTTCCTAGCATATTTTCTTATGCCTTGATATGATCTCTGAGATGAAAATTATGGCTTTATGAAAAAACCATTTTCACCCAATTTGTGCACTTTTAGAAATTTGACTTAGAGGAGAATGATCCTAAGGGCATATAATTTATAGGAATATGATAAGATTCTTCATAAATTGAGAAGAAGAAGGAACTACAACATTAATTGAGAAAATTTTATATTATGCATAATTTCTAACAAAAATGGTTGCTTGCAGATTTGGCATAATTAGGGGTATAAGCATATCAATTCAAGCCAGGATTGTAGATCAAAGAGATGGATGATGCACAAAGAGACTATATCCATGAGAGGGAAGCCAAAGGCCTAAATACTAGTTTGGGTAATGACGAGACATAATCTAATGTACATAGGAGTAGGGTTGAGCCAATTGAATTGTAACATCTCCAGTTTTAATCCCTGGGAATTGTAATGTAATTGTGCAAATGTGGTTTAGGTTCGTGTGTTGGTATGTTTCGAACAAGAGGGGCGATGATGATGGGGGGATATGATTCCATGAGAGAGGGAGCTAAAAGGGGGTTCAAAAGAAACTCGTGTCATTTCCCTAAGTTAATGTGTCATTACCATCTAATCCTCCCTTTGACTTCTTAGAGACTCAATCATTGAATTCATGTAAGAGGTTGGGCGAGGGAGTCAACTCACCTAGTTATGACAACATGGGCTAAGTACAAGAAAGCATGGGTGAAGTGTGAGTGTCAAGCAATCCTTTTGAGGAAGAGTGAGAGTCAACAAGCATGGAGGAAGCATGAGAGTCAAGAAATCTTTTTGGGGAAGAGTGAGAGTCAAGAAAGCATGGGAGAAAAAGGAAATTCGAGTAGGAGAGGGGACAATTTTTACAATGTTTATTTTTGGACAACAAGGGAGAGTTTGGTGCTGGAAAAGTGCACCAACCATGTTGTGTATGAGAGAAACATTGTTGGGCTAAGTTTTTGTGCTGAAAATTAGGTTGTGTGGATGTAAATGCATTTCCTATTGAGGAAATGACTCAAGATCTTTGAGAAGGTTGTTGTGAGCACTCTCGGAGCAATTAAAAATTCTTGGAGTCTGCAGCTAGGAGATTTCCCAACCAACCTGTGTATTGGAGGCTTCGAGGGAAGTGGGAAGGCCCGAGCGACTGTGTGGTAGAGAAGAGGGATCCCATTCCTTGGGTTGTGTAGGTTGAGGGGAAATAAAACTGGTGGATTAGAATTGTTGTTAGAGTTAGAAAGTTGGGTATTGATATTGTGTGAGGATATTGGATAGAAGGGTGAACTCCATTGTGGCTAGGGCTTACCCTAACCACAACGTAAATCACAGTAGAAAATCCATCGTCCCCACTTTCGAAGTCGTGTTGATTAGAGAACAAAACCACCATCCCTTAGCAGTCGCCCGATTTGCAGGGGAAAAGTTGGCCACCATCTCTTGGTAGTTGCATTCAAGGGTGTGTGATCTTAGATTAGTGGAGTTTGAAGCAAATATAGAACTTTTGAAGCTAGTTTTCGCCTCTAGATAAAGTTGAGTTTTTCCTCCAAGGTGGGTGATGCCAACAACACATAAATGGAGGTTTTTTACTCTTTGGTTTGGTCTTTGAACCCAAATAAAATAAATCATCTCCAACAAAGGATATTTCTAAGACAATTGGAAGCCGTCCCTTAGCTAGATCTCCCATCTCTAGAACCAAGAAGAAAATCCCTCATTTTTTCTCAATGTGCTATGATTGGAAATTTTATAAGCCTCTAGCCTAGTCCAAAATCTGTGGAAACTTGTGTGATCGAGCAATGGTCCCCTGAGATTAAAGGAAAACTATTGTCTTTTACTTATGATTGAGGTTATTTTGTTCTTCTTTTTCTCAATAAATAATATCAAGATTTGATCTTCAGCTCTGGTCTATATTTTATGGGATCTAGGGGAATGTATATGTCTCTATGGTCCCTAGACTTCAATATTGAAGATTAAATTACAACAAACCCAGTGTGGGTTAGATTGTCTCATCTCCCTCTAATTTTGATTGCACTCTTAGAGATATTGGAAATAAGCTAGGTAGATTCATTAACAAAGTAGAACCAAATGGAAATTTGTTTTCTTGTGCAAGAATGCACGTGGAGGTGGATTTGGATAAGGGACTCCCAGAGGTTTTGCAAACCAATATAGATGGGTGGAGCCATCTACATATGCTATATTATGAATATGTTCCATTAAAGTGAAATATTTTTCATGTTTATGGACATTTTACCAAAATTTTCCCCAAAATCCAAGAGGAGCAACTTCCCTCAAAGAAGCATTCAAGAAAGGAACCCAAGTTCAAGATAGTCTCAAGAAAGCGAATAATTTCTCAATGTAAGGGGCCTCCATAGTTGAAGACGCTATGAGAAGGTTCTCCGACATCAAGAAATAATCAATTTTAAGTTCTTATGAATCTAAATGGTTTAGAAAATCCATAATACATGGAGAAGGAAGTGGAAAAGGAAGAAGAAGCGAAAATATAACCCAACTCTAGATCAGTGCATCATGATAATGGTGCAGATCCATCCCTCGAGGATCCATAGAATAATGAGCCAAAAAAAGAAAAGGAAGCAAAGGAAGGAGAGGAGGATGAAGAGGATGTAGATGAAACAAAAAAGGAAGAAGAGGAAGCAGAGGAAACATGCCAGGAAGAGGAAAAAGAAGCAAAGCCAGTACTGAAGGGTCACTTTAAATTTTTCCAAACGGATCATCATAGCTTGGGAAGAAATCATGCAGAACAAGCATAGAATGGGTATCAAATATGAAAAGGATATCACCTTTCATATTCCGTATTACACCAAATCGATCCAGTTTTAGAGTGTTGGATTGCTTCAAGATATAATTCATATTCACCTGCTCCAGTTCAAGAGAAAATTCAGAAATGACAACATTGTCAGTGAGTTGGCCACATGGAAGATCAATGATTCCATCTTCATCCTTGTGATAATTGTGGAAAGAACAATCATCCTTCAAATAGATGTTCCAAACACCAGAAATCTGCAAGAGTAAAGAACCACTATGGGTGGATGAATTTCTAGCGATGGTCATCAATAGCCAAGAAGTTATCTCAGTCATAACGAATAATTTGCACTCAAGTATTGACACATCTTGCAATGGAAAATTTTCATCTTCTCACCTTGTCCCTGACAGGGGGGAACAACATCAACGATTCACAGTGAGGCTTCTAGTTTCAAAGTCTTATCAATCAAACAACAACAAGTGAGTGTGATTGGTTTGTGGTTTTCCTTAAACCACCACTTAGTAGAAGACTTACAACTTCTGCTAGCCATTTGGTTTGTGGTTTTCCTTAAACCTCCACTTGGTAGAAGACTTTCAACTTCTACTACAGAACAATTTATGGTCATCTTTAAACTAGCAATCGAGAGCACTTCAAATTAGCAGAAGACACAAGCTTAAACTTCTAGCTAACTTAGGAAATGTTCTGGGAACCATTGGGCCTAGAGTAGGGTTCCAGAGTTTGTGGTCATCCTTAAATCACCATATTGGTTTGTGGTCTTCCTTAAACAACCATCACCATTCATTTTGTGGTCATCCCAAAACCACCATATTTAGAGCACATTCAACCATCAACAACTGCACACTTCCATATTTCAGTTGCCTACTTTCAGATATCAACTCTCACCTTGGCCTCACATACACCCCTTCAGATTAAGTGGGGGAATGTTGGAAACGTAATCCATTAGAGTTACGAACTTGACGAAATATGAAGAGTCAAGTTATTGTAATGATCATAGGGAGTCCGAGAGACCTTGGAAGATAAATTAAATAGTTACCTATATGTATATATACATGTATCGTATCAATTCATAATATGACACTTCACACTTATCTAAATTGTGTGTCCAACAATTGAAACATTGAATAATGCACCAAATCCCTCCCCTCCCCTCATAAGGGGAAGGAAATCTAATTGGGATTAGTTAACTCATGAGGTAGAAATGAATATCCTTTTAGGACGCCGGTCAATGCTAGAATTTTCTTTGCTTATAGGTGGGTTCACAACTAGCAATTAATAATTATGCTTTATGTATGTATTCTTCTTTGTAATCGATTTTTAAGATTCTATTCCTGTACCTAGGAATTAGTCATGAAAATCCCTTGTAAGGAAACTCGACTTCTCTGCTCCCAGTTCTTTGAAGGGAGGAGGAAAAATCTACAAGATTTGCAAGATCCTAAATCAACACTATTTGTAATTTTGCAATTAGCTACACTATATCTTTTATAATAAGATAATTCCTAGTTTCATATTTAAAAAATGAAATTACAAAAAACTATACCACAATCACAAACTAATCACAACAAATTATATTAATAATCATAATATTATGTCAAAAGATGATAAACATAAAGTTATGACAAAATCTAATTAGCATAAAATTATGACCAATTATAATATTACAAAAAAATAATATTTTTGTTTGTTTGTTAGAAATGTGTTTGTCACTTGCTGAGCCAACATTTCAACTGTTGGCTAAGAAACCACAACCTAGGGGCATTTAAGCCATCAAAATCACTTGGGGAACAAACCCATCCTGGGCCGCACCAACCCTTAACATGGCTGGATTTTTGGGTGTCTCCTCCCGACTAAGCACACCGTAAGGGTCGCCTAGCAAACAAAACCCACTCCTTAACCGATTGAGCTAGCAGGAATTGACTACGGAAAATTAATATTAGATATGCATAATATTACAATAATTTATGATAAATTATAAATCGCAATATCTCTTAATTACTAATTCAAATTTCAGAGAAATATTTATCTCCATGGTATATCGTCAATTATGTCATGTGAAAAGAAAATTTTCAACCTACATTTCAATGTGTTTGACACTTATAACGACACATATTTCAACCCACTATTTGACCTTAATATCAATTTATATATCAACTAACATATCAAATACAATATCAATCATATTAACAACTTATATTTCAACCTTAATATCAGTTGAAATGTAAGTAAAAAATTTGATCAAAATTGTTATGGATGATAAACAGGTCAAAAGTGGGCTATATTTTCGACTTGAACTAGTACCCACAAAATACCAATAGAAAATACACTTGAGATTTTGGGGTCATGTTGTAGTGGCATGCAAATTAATTAATCACTAAGTCACTTTATTTAAATCTAATGTAAAATTTGTACACTACCATTATTAAATAACCATTATAAAACACAAACTCTATCATTTTGTTCAAAGGATTCATGGACTGTTTAAATATGTTTTCTTGGTACTAGCATACAATAACTTGGAGTCCAAGTTAATGCTTAAGAATGAGAAAGATTGTAGCAACAAAACACAGAGAGAGGGAAAATGTGCACAACTTGGTATTATACCATGTTTATTGTCAACAATATGCATATTTAAACAATCAAGGTATTAAAGAAACATTCAACTTCCCATGGAATATATAAATTCACCACATTTTATTTACAAAATAAAAATAAAAATAAAAATTTAAACATTGGTTGGATGTCCAAATGTATAATTTTTAATGCTCCCTTTACATTAAACATCCAACCATCAAAGTAACACCTTTCAAATAAATCTCCCTCGCAAATTAGTATTAAACTACCAATGCATTTAATCATTGGTGATGCTAACAATATTATTGAACTACATGCACCTTTTCCTCCAACCATAACCCAAAAATCTTCTCTACAATATGATTGCCATTTCTTCCACTAATAGAAGCTATAATTTATAGTTTAGACAAAGTTGCATAACTCTCCTAAGAAAAAGATGCAAGCACCCAAAAAATGTTCTCATAAATGGAGGTAAATTGTAGTCGCCTTTCTAAATGTGCATTGTTGAATCCTCTTACCTCTTCATAAATAACTCTTCACTTCCGTGTTTCAACAACAACACTTTACCCAATACAAAATTGTGATCCAACAAATATGAAATCACCAAAAGAATGAATAACTCTATATAAGCATATACGCATATCACCATGCCCAAGCAATAATATCAAATATAGATTATAAACCCAATTGAATCACAACATGAAGATTGGAAAGATTCAAAGAGAAAATTTGTTAGATTCTAGATGATGGATTTGTTTACATGTTTGTAGTTTCTCAGGTCAAAGAGAAACTTTGTTAGATTCTAGATGATGGATTTGTTTACATGTTTGTAGTTTCTCAGGTGTTGCTTTCCAATACCAACCTATGGTTGTATTTGGAAACTTTGAAATATTTGGTGGATCCTTCTTTCCCTGATGTCAAGTATTTATATTCTTTGAAAAGTGTGAATCCCTCTTAATAGTTCCATCGGCACAGGTCGATTGAGAGAAGGTTGTATTAGAACTATTGCAATACTATGTGCATTTGTTGCATTATTCCATATAGCGTTACTTTCTCTTGTTTGTCAAATGCATATGCATTCTGTAAAAAGATATAGACCTTTTTACATGTTTTTGCTTTCTTTCTTGTTAGTAAATATTGTACTAGCTCCTATATGAGATTCTACTATATACTTATGGGTTAGAAATTGTTTTTTTTGAACTAATGGTTTAGATTTGTTTCAAATATTTCAAAGTCTGGAGAAATTGTAAAAAGGATAAAGTCTAGAGAAATTGTAAAAAGGGCAAAGTGGTCAATTCCATATTATTGTAGAATCTCAATGGAACAACAAATTGATAATCCAAAAGTTGTTGTGTGTTCACCATAATTAATATTATCAACACCCACTACAAAACTTTCCTTTTTTCCTAGCATATTTTCTTCTACAATTGACAATAGTTGGTCTCCTAGTCAAATTGCACCTGTAGAAAAAGTGCACAAATTGGGTGAAAATGGTTTTTTCATAAAACAATAATTTTCATCTCAGAGATCAGATCAAGGCATAAGAATAGTCATTGGAAAGTTGAAGTAGAGGAGAATGATCCTAAGGGCTTATAATTTAGAGGAATATGATAACATTCTTCATAAATTTAGAAGAAGAAGGAACTACAACATTAATTGAGAATTTTTTATATTATGCATAATTTCTAACAAAAATGGTTGCTTGCAGATTTGGCATAATTAGGGGTATAAGCATATCAATTCAAGCCAGGATTGTAGATCGGAAACATGGATGATGCACAAATAGACTATATCCATGAGAGGGAAGCCAAAGGCCTAAATACCAGTTTGGGTAATGACGAGACATAATCTAATGTACATAGGAGTAGGGTTGAACCAATTGAATTGTAACATCCCCAGTTTTAATCCCTAGGAATTGTAGTGTAATTGTGCAAATGTGGTTTAGGTTGGTGAGTTGGTATGTTTCAAGCCAGAGAGATTGCATTAATCAATATGGTCAAGGACCAAGCTATGTAAATCGTACAATGATATTATTAATAAAACACATTGTTGGCTACAATATGAGAGGGATTGTAACAATGGGGAGCTATGATTCCATAAGAGAGGGGGATAAAATGGGGTCCAAGAGAAAACCCATGTCATTTCCCTAAGTTCACGTGTCCTTACCATATAATCCTCTCTTTAACTTCTTAAGCACTCAATAATTGAATTCATTTAAGAGGTTGGGTGAGGGAGTCAACTCACCCAATTATGACAACATGTAACATCCCTAGTTTTAATCCCCCATGAATTGTAATTTAATTGTGCTAGAAAAGTGCACCAACCATGTTGTGTATAAGACAAACATTGTTGGGCTAAGTTTTTATGCTGAAAATTAGATTGTGTGCATGTAAATGCATTTCCTATTGAGGAAATGACTCAAGATCCTTGAGAAGGTTGTTGTGAGCACTCTCGGAGCAATTAAAAATTCTTGGAGTCTGCAGCTAGGAGATTTCCCAACCAAACTGTGCATTGGATCCTTGGAGGGAAGTGGGAAGGCCCAAGTGACTGCGTGCTAGAGAAGAGGGATCCCATTCCTTGGGTTGTGTAGGTTGAGGGGAAATAAAACTAGTGGATTAGAATTGTTGTTAGAGTTAGAAATTTGGGTATTGGTATTGTGTGAGGACATTGGATAGAAGGGTGAACTCCATTGTGGCTAGGGCTTACCCTAACCACCACCTAAATCACATGAGAAAATCCATCGTTCACACTGTCAAAGTTGTGTTGATTAGAGAGAAAAACCACCATCCCTTAGTTGTCGCCCGATTTGTAGGAGAAAAGTTGGCCACCATCTCTTGCTATTTGCATTCAAGGGTGTGTGATCTTAGATTAGTGGAGTTTCAAGAAAATCTAGAACTTTTGAAGCTAGTTGTCGCCTCTAGATAAAGTTGAGTTTTTCCTCCAAGGTGGGTGATGCCAACTGTTGGAGTCACCTTTGTTTTTTAGCCTTTTTAAAATTTTATATCTTAATGCTTGAAATCGAAAGTTGGTTTTGGTATTTTCCTTTATTTTCCCCAAAATCTCAGAAGTCTCATCGCGCAAGCAACGATGGCTATCATACTCTTAAGGCAAGATTTATTTATTTATTTATTTTTATTTTTTTATCGTTTAAACAAGTCTCTCCTTTTTTACCTTAGGATGTCGCATGTCAGAAGTTATAGATCACATAGTTTACAAGTCACGAGGGGTGAAACGGCGAAATAGTTTTTAAAAGTTTACCCAGATTAGTACCGGGAGTAAAGATACTCTAAACCACAGTTAAGCATCATCGAGATTTCGTGTCTCGGCATTTGCTAGCTCCAAAAGTCTTACCCTCATAACCCTCATAGCCGAAACCGTGAGATTCTTGTTTTAGTAACCTAGGTTAATGTTAAAGGTAAAAAGCTTAGCCGCGGTTAAGCTCTGTCGGGAATTCGCAACTCGACATGTTTTCCCTCAAAAACTATACCTTCGAAGCCCCGAGTCACAAAGTCGCGATATAAATAAAAATGTAATTAATCAAACACTTAATCCTGGTTACGTTTTTTATTAACCAAAGCTAATTATCACAATCTCGGGTTTTAAAGGTTTAAAGGGTTAAAGTGAAAATTCAGTCTCTCCTTTTTACCTTGGGATTTCGCATGTCGAATGTTATAGATCACATAGTTCAAAAGTCAAATTTAGGGTGAAACGAAGCAAATAGTTTCTTTTTAAAAAGTTTACCCAGATCAGTATTGAGAGTAAAGATACTCTAAACCGCAGTTGAGTATCATCGGGATTTCGTGTCTTGGCATTTGCTAGCTCCAAAAGTCTTGCCGTCGTAACCCCTTAAGTAGTCGAAACTGTGAGATTCTTGTTTTAGTAACCTAGGTTAATGTTAAAGGTAAAAAAGCTTAACCACGGTTAAGATCTGTCGGGAATTCACAACTCAACATATTTTCCCTCAAAACTATAACTCGGGTCTCGAAGTCACAAAGTCACATATAAATAAAATGTACTAATCAAACACTTAACTCGGTTATTTTATTAACCAAAGCCACTCATCACAATCGGGTTTTAAAGGTTTAGGTTAAAGTGAAAAATTCTCATGACGCTAATGTCAAAGATTAATTAACTTTAAAAGGCCCCGATTAATTAAGTTAGTTTTCAACATTTCCAAGTATTTTAATAATGAAAATTAATAGCCTACTGTGGAAATTTTAAACTTTCCCTTTGCTACCAACTTGCTACTACTTAACTATCGTACCCATGGCATTAATTTGAAATGAGGCGAATCGACAAGTAAGGATTTGGTTTTTATTGCTAAATTTATATTTAAGAACGATTTGACCATTTTGTTCCTAAGGATGAGCTAGTTTTAAATGGTCGAAGACATGGATCTTTTATTTATTGTCACAAATTTCATTTTTTATTCTACGCAGAGCAAACTTTTTTCGAATGAACTAATTTATGTATGTATACATATTTTTATCGCATAAGAGCTAAAGTAGAATCCCCCGCCATGGCCCCGCAAAAAGCGTCTAAAGCCACTGTTGAGGTTTCAGGAAAAGGTTCAGACAACGTTTCTGATACTTCACCTCGAAGTGTCGACTCTGTCAGGACCTGGTCATATATTGTTGAGGTTCTACAGTCTGAATTGGTAGATGGTTCGGATGATTCCAGTGACAATGAAAAAGATGACCTGAGCACCAAATATAAGATCGTCGTCCAGGCTAAAATGCATAAAGTAGCGGCTAGGCCACATCTGCTCCCTTACTACGATATGGTCCAGTGGGCATTAGACCATGTAGATATACCAACCAGAACCATCGTCAATGAGCAGAGAGTCACTATTAGGACTTTCAGACCCAAACAATTGCAGGCTATGTACAATTTGCCTACCATCTCAGACTTTACATACAATGTCGAATTCCTGGAAAATTTTAAAGAGAAGGAATGTGTGCAATATGACAAGAGTATGTCCGGTTTAATCAAAGATTGGGTTTCACACCCTGCGAAGTTCAGGGTGGACAGTAATGGTGTATATTCAATATCTTCTCTGGAACCACAGTTCAAATATGTAGCTATGATGACCTGCAGATTATATGGGAGAGAGGACACCACACATTTTTTCCTTCAGTGGGTGCCTCTAATCCATACAGTCGCCGAAGGCTATTCCTTCGACTAGGATAAACTACTGTCTGATAGTTTGACCAGTCGAGTTACAGAGTATAGAGCGCAAAAGGCGAGCGAAAAGATCGCTTCATTCTTTATGTCCGCATATATCATGGACGCATGTGTTTTCTGATGCCTTTTCCCTTAATGAGTTGGAGCTGGACTCCATCGGAGGCTGAGCCCATCCATGTCTACCATTCAAAGCTGTGGGAAAACAAAGCTTCAGATTTTGTGTATGAAATCTTTAACTAGGTAATGGTACCGCTGCATGTCACTATCTTTGGCCACCCGCCACCCAGGATCTCATACAGTATCATGGTAAATCTGAGCAGTATAGCCGACTGGTATGTGGAAGCAGAATTTTCATATCTCAAGGTTTTCGGCGCTTCTATTCCTCCACATGCCTTACCATTATTCATACCCGATAGGTTGGATTTTCGTGAGATTTCCAGGCAAACCGTAATCAGTGGCGTAAGCAAGGAACTTAAAGGATATTCTAAGAAGGTATGGACACATTTTCCTATTCATTTAAATTTCTATTCTTTGTTAGATTTCATGCATGCTAAAGCTGAGGCAAGAGCCCTGGAAGACTTGAAGAGCATGCAAAGGGGCAGGCTTTTGGTACCAAATAAAGACAGAGATAAAGAAATGAAACGATTGATCTCCTTCTTGTTGTAACTGAAAATCCTGGAACGATTGAGATTCCATYATATGTAAATCTGTATAAATATACAATAGAAGGAAGGAACAADGGCTGGACCTTTTTGGGTCRATTRTAATAGAKATTTTCTCCCTCGAGAGTTAATACAAAGCAAATYCGAAGATTCTYGATTCCGTCACGACTGTGTTATGAGTTTGTTTCCTTGTATTTCATATTTAATTTCATTTCATATATGTATCTGATGAATGTTTCGCTATAACTTAGTACAACCTCTACTATAGTGAATTAATTTTAGTTTTCTATATTGTTTATCGTTTTTCCTCTGTACCGGTTATCAGCAGGTATAAGACCAGTGAACACTTTAGATTTCTATATATGTTTTATGTTTTATCAGGTTATTTCTCTATATTTTTCTTCCTCTGTTTACAAGTGAGATTCTCCCTTGATAGGAACCTTACATGATAGACAGCTTAATGTTTTCCTACACCTCATACACATTTATTAAAATATAACTCAGTTATAAGAAAGGGCCTTTGGTTTGCACCCTATTTTCACTACTGGAGCTATAAACTCTCCTTTATACGACTAAAATCGAGACAACATCTAAAAAAGTTTTGAGATTTTCTTATCATTTTGTTCCTCTATGACTGTCCCTGTGACAAGACAACCTAATATCAAACCCGGACTATCAGATCAAACACATATTGCCTTGAACCTTTTTGATACTAATATTAAAAAAACCACTACCCGGGTAGAACTTGAACGTTCGTGGTCAGCGTTTGAAAGGGACATAAACATCCAGGAACAGTTGGAAGCTAGACAACGACTTAGAAATCAGCCCTAGCTTCCCTTGCCGAAGGTTGACATTTCTTCCTTCTCTACCCCTTACTCACTTTCGGATGCCTAGACACTGTACTTCTAAGCCTTAAGTACAGACTCTGGAACATCATCTTTTTGGCGCCGTTGCCGGGGACCGAAGTTACGAAATCTTTTTCCCTGGGAAAACGACATTTTTTCGTTGAAAGTGTCACCCTTTGATAGTGAACAAAGAGTGCACACCTTTTAAAGGCTTTCCAATCTTTCACTTGGCGACTCCACGATTAATAAGCTGGAATCCGGTCGAAGGAATACCAGGCAAAGCCCGGATGGTAAACAGACCACACCAGTTACCGATCCTGAGAATATTTTAAAGGCGAGAGGCTCTCTTAAGCCAACCCCTACAGTCTATCAGCTTAAATACCCACAACTGAAGACCAAGAGTTCTTCTGAACCTTCAACTTCACGTAGCCCTCTTTTCGACACTAAGGATCTAACATCAAACTGCTTCGAGGTTAGAAGTGAAACCCATCTGATAACCTCCGTAGTACACAAAGGAAAAAGCCCTGTAGAAAATTCATCTGCTATCGATATATCGTCGACTCTTCAGTTAAATTCCGCGACCTCACCCAGTCTCGAAGTATATTTCACACATCCAGTTTCCACACCCGTTGGTTCTCCTGATTTCATCTCTTGCAAGTCCAAAGAGCCAAGCCCTCGCATCCCTTACCAATCATCCTCAAATTTTTTGCCCCACGAAGAAAGTAAAGATTTACTTTTAATATTCCAAAACCCCCTTTACAACTTTCCACTAATATCGATGGCAGCTGCCGGAGGGGGAGGTGGAGGGGTTGTCAGAGGAGGTGGTGGGGGTCCTCTTAGAGGAGGAGGTGGGGGTGCTCCTGGGGGAGGAGCTGGAGGTCAAGGGCTTGCCCCCCCTCTTAGAGTGTTTGCTAAAGTGGCAGCAAGATACGCTCCTTTGGTATTGCCCGTTCCTCTGCACGACCTTCCCAAAAATTATATAAAAAATTTGCCAAAATTCACCAGGGAAGGAGATCTGACCGCGGTCGAACACATAAATTTCTTTGATCATATCGTAGAAATCCTAGGTCTCTAACATGAATATGTGTATTCAAGGATTTTCGTCCAAACCTTCGAAGGTCAGGTCCGAACTTGGTTTCAGAGTCTACCTACAAGATCTATCTTATCCTATGTTGCCTTGGAAGATGCTTTCCTTAGACAATGGGGCGAAAGAAAGGACCACCTATACTATTTAACTGAGTATGGGTCTTTAAGAAAAAATAATTCAGAAATAGTTATGGAGTTTATTCAAAGATTCAACAAGTTGTATAACAAAATCCCAGCCGAGGTTAAACCGTCCCAACCCGCAGCCAAAGTAACTTTCGCGGGGGCTTTCGAACCAGATTTTGCACTTCTTTTACGGGAAAGAAGGGGAGCTACTCTAAACTGAATGAAAGATGACGCTGTAGAAATTGAGTCAAATATGATGGCTTCTGGTAAGTTAAAATCTAAAGTAGAAGCGGGAAACCGAGAAACTAGATGTTTTCGAGAACAAGCAGGGTCGTCAGGGTCTAATAGATACACAGATGACAAAGTAGATGATATGGCCAAGATAATTAAGGAGATGTCTAATAAGATATCCAGGATGGAGCTAGAACAGGCCAAAGCCAATTCTTTCGCCAAAAAGGATTTCAGGAGGAATCCCAATCCCCCAAACCAGCAAAGACAGATAAAAAACGAAGATTAGAAAATAAAAACTCCCTTAAAGAACGAAAATTTTATAGGAGGGAATGATCTCCAAGATTTCAGAGATTTAAATGATGATGTCACGAACTTGGGTGATGACTGCACACAACCTTATCTGACTAAAGAGGATTATGAAAAATCTCTAAACACTCAACAATCGTCTATTAAGGGTGAAGAAAGAGATTATACTGACCTTTGTAGTTATCAAGAAGAAATCGATATGATAATGGCCGAGGTCAAACCTAGGTATAGCTTGAGATCTAAGAGTAAGCCCATTTCAACTACTCAACCTAAGAAAATTCTCCCAAGAGGTCAAGCTTATGAGCCTACCCCGGAAGAAACTGTGTTACCTAACAACAAAGCGAAAGTAGTAAATGCACAAGAACCCGAAGTGGAGAAGGTTGAGACTCAAACAGAGGAAACCGAAGCAGCTAATACAAATACACCTTTAACCAAGATCATGAGTAATAAGGCAGTCCAGACAAATAAGTTGGAAAAGAAGGATTCAGAAGTCCCAACTAGAGAAACAGACAAGGTGAGCGGAGTTTTCAGTTTCGAAAACGAGATAAATAAAATCAAGATACCAATTCCTCTGGTAGAGTTAGCGAAAAACCCAGTTTATCGAAAGCATATTACCAAAGTGGTAGGCGTTTCGGAGCTAGAAATCCTATCTGACATTTTGAACCTCGAAGATGATAAGCCCAACATCACTTTTGGTCCACATTTTGAAGGAGCCAAAGACACTGTTGCTCCCTTTTATATCACCTTAAATGTGTACGATCAATTGCTACATAATTGCATGCCAGACTCCAGAGCCTCACATAACATGATGCCTAAAATTATTATGGACAAATTGGGCCTCCAGATCACCAGACATTACAGAGATCTTTACTCATTTGATTCGAGAAAAGTTAAGTGCATGGGAATGATAAAGGATTTAGTAGTCGCTCTGGCACAGGTCCCGGTTAAGAGCGTCTTGATGGATGTGGTCATTGTTGATATTCCCCCCAAGTACGACTTACTGTTGTCTAGGTCATGGGGAGCCAAGCTGGGAGGTTCTCTTCAACTGGATATGACGTACGCCACAATTCCTGTGTTTGGTGGGAAATTTACTCGGTTGTACAGGGAGACGAGGTTAGCATATACAGTAAGCGACCCTCAAAATCCAAACAATTTTCCTATTTACATTGCAGATCAAGATTTAGGAAATTGTATCTTATCTTTTGACGATGGTTTAGATGGTTGCACAGAGGAAAACAATATAGAGCATGAAGAGTCAAGTAACATGACAGGGGATATGTGTACCACCGGTATCTGGAAAATGTTTTTTGACGGTGCCTTGTCATGTGAAGGAGCTGGTGCAGGAGTGTTTTTTGTGGCACCCGAAGAAAGGTTCGTTATCCCTTTTTCTTATAGACTACAATGGGATATAGATTATACTAACAATGTATGTGAATACGAAGCCTTGGTCTTAGGATTAGAGGCTGTTAGGAGACTAAAAATAAAAAACCTAGAGGTATACGGAGATGCAGAGTTGATAATCAAACAAATAAATCGACAATACCAGGCCAACCATCCCAGATTAAGATCATACAGAAATTCTGCCTGGGATCTAATGGAAAAAAATTTCTCATCTGTAAATGTCCACTTCATCTCACACACAGAAAACTTACAAGATGATGCATTAGCTAAAGCAGCTTCAACTTTCACTCCTCCTACAACCTTTAAATTGAAGTATCACATAGAGAGAAGACACAAACCATCTATACCGGATAATATCTAGCACTGGTAGGTTTTTGAGGACGATGAACAAATTAAGAAGTTTCTTGAAGCAGTAGGCGAATTTTTCGAAATTCACGCAGATCAAGAAAATCAGAACGACCATATATGGATCATGCAAGAAGGGGAGGAACCTCAAGATTTCCAAGACAAATTCGCAAATCATCACATGCTGGTCCTAAAAAATAACTAGATTCTGAAAGGACTGATCCCTCTGGAAAGACTGTTTGATCAAAACGACTTACCTGTAAAATCCACCTTACAACCCCAACCAAAAGAGGTTGAGGACTATGACATAGGAACCAAAGAAGAGTCCAGGATGGTTAAATTATCTAAACTCCTCCCCCTTGAAATAAAAGGCAAGTATAAGGACTTACTCAGACAATTTAAAGGCGTTTTCACCTGGTCTTACGACGAGTTAAGAACCTACGACACTACCGTGATCGATCACAAGATACCTCTAAAGCCTGCGGTCAAACCCTTTAGACAAAACCTTAGGCAGATCAACCCCAGTTTATTGCTTGTGGTTGAGAGAGAAGTGAAGAAGCTTTTAGAGGCGAAAATTATAGTACCTCTGAGATATTCCGACTGGGTGGCAAACCTAGTCCCGGTCAGAAAAAAGAGTGGGGAAATTAGACTGTGCGTGGATTTCAGAAATCTAAATAAGTCCTCTCTTAAAGACAACTATCCGCTGCTTAAAATGGATCACGTTCTAGAAAAGGTAGTTGGGGCGAACAAAATGTCTATGATTAAAGGTTTCTCTAGATATAATCAAATTGCCATGAATGAACATGATAAAGAAAAAACAACTTTTACTACCCCTTGGGGTACGTTCATGTATGATAAAATGCCTTTCGGTTTGATGAATGCAGGAGCCACATTCCAACGTGCTATGGACATCACTTTCATCAGAGAGAGGGATAAGTTCATAGTCATCTATCTCAATGATTTGACGGTTTTCTCCAAATTTGACGAAGAGCATTTGGTACATCTTAAACAAACATTCGAAAAATGTCGCAGGTTTGGTCTGTCCTCAAATCCCAAGAAATCACACTTTTCCATGCAAGAAGGTAAACTTTTGGGTCATATTGTATCTAGGGATGGAATTAAGATTGATCCTAAGAGGGTTGAAGCGATAGACACTATAAACATTCCTAGAAATGTAAAATAAATTCAATCTTTCTTAGGAAAAACAATTTTTTTACGAAGATTTATCCCAAATTTCGCTGAAATTGTAAAATTGATCAACGATATGCTGAAAAAGGATAGCGAAGTAAAGTGGACAATAGACGCCAAAGCATCGTTCGCACACATTAAGAAAGTCATAGCCGAGGCACCTGTGTTGGCAAGCCCCGATTATCTAAAAGAATTTCTTATTTTCTCGTTTGCCTCCGAACACACGATTGCTGCGGTGCTCCTCCAAAAAAACGAAGAGGGTTTCGAACAGCCGATCGCCTTTTTCAGCAAGAGCCTCAGAGACACCGAGCTTAAATATGATATAATAGAAAAACAAGTGTATGCCATGGTAAAAGCACTGAAGGCATTTAGAACATATGTATTACACTCCAAGATAATTGCGTACGTGCCTACCAGTTCTGTGAAAGATATTTTGGTACAACTAGACAACGATGGGAAAAGAGGATGATGGCTTGCCAAGATTCAAGAATTTGACATGGAAATCAAACCTACTAAACTGATAAAGGGACAAGGCCTAGCCAAACTTTTGGCCGAATCAAATCTCAGAGCTCTGGATATAAACGGCCTGCAGGAATGTGAGGAAGACATGAACATAAACGAGCTTGATGAGCGAACAAATACAATTAAGATCGAAGAGAAGTTCATATCATCATAATGGTACAGAAACATAGTATCCTACCTGCTGACTCTAAAATGCCCGAGTGAACTATCGCCATCAAAAGCCAGGACTTTAAAGCTTCATGCGGTTAAGTATTGCATTGTCGAAAGTCAACTATATTGGAAAGACCCACTCGGTTTCTTGTTAATCTGCTTAGTCGAATCAGAAACAGAAGGGATTATAAGTGAATTTCATGAAGGATTATGTGGAGGACATCACACTTGGAGGGGCACAGCTTACAAAATTCTGAGGGTTGGGTATTACTGGCCAAAACTTTTCTCAGACGTTAACGCCAAGGTCCGAGCCTGTAACCCTTGTCAAATATTTGCAGGCAAACAGAAACTCTTGGTGTTGCCTTTAGTTCCGGTCAAAACTGAAGCCCCTTTTCAACAATGGGGGCTAGATTTTATAGGCGAAATTAATCCACATTCTAGTGCCCAACACAAGTGGATCTTAACTGCTACAAACTACTTTACTAAATGGGTGGAAGCTATTCCAACCAAAAGGGAAATTGACTCGGTGGTAATGGATTTCTTAGAAGACAATATTTTGTCAAGATTTGGCTGCCCCCGAAAGATAGTCACAGATAATGCCCTAGCTTTCAAATCTATGGCTATGATCAGCTTCTACCAAAAGTATAATATCGTTCTTGGCCATTCCACAACGTATTACCCCCAAGGAAATGGACTAGCCGAGTCGTCTAACAAGAGCCTGATCAATATAATTAAGAAAGTGTTGGATGAAAACAAAAAGTCTTGACATGTGCATTTAAAGTACGCCTTGTGGGCGAATCGCATAGGCACTAAATATTCTATCGGCATTTCCCCTTTTCAGATGGTATATGGGATAGATGCGGTGTTACCTATAGATTTAGCGCTCCCCGTGATGAAATTATGGCAAGATAAGAAAGAAGAACCTAATCATGTTACCAGGAGGATAAACTAGTTAATCAAGGTTCAACAACACAGGGTCGAAGTAGATGAAAGATTGCAGAAGTACCAAGATGACATGAAGGCATTATTCGACTATAGGGAAAAGGATAGAGATTTCCTCCCAGGTGATTTAGTGTTAAGGTGGGATGCAAGGAGGGAAGAAACAACGAAACATGGTAAATTCGATCACCTCTGGTATGGGCCATTTAGAGTCTCGGCTCTCGAAGGAAAAAATTCTTTCCTACTAGAAAATCTAGATGGTGAAATCCTCAACGCCCCTGTCAACGGGCGTTATCTGAAGCATTATATGACATAAGCAGTCGCCAAAAAAAAATGTGTATATTTATATATAGAATTTTTTACACACACACACACACACACACACACA
>SNQJ01S0016980.1:14222-26305 GCA_010110895.2 Picea sitchensis
GGAATAGGTTTGTCACAGTCCAAAAGTGGGTTATGTTCGTCACATTGTGATGTCGAAAAATGTTTCTCTCATTGCAATGTTGATTTATGTATGTCGCATTACCACATTAGGTTTAGTACATCACATTGTAAAAATGGATTATGTTCATCCCATTGTGATGTTTGGAAATGTCTATGACAATGCGACAACAGGATATGTGTGTCTCATGGCAACATGATGATATGTTCATCACATTGCTACAAGAAGGTTGTGTTCGACACATTGCAACGGTCATTTAAGTTCGTCACATTGCAATGAAAGGGCTATGTCGTCACATTGAAATGTTAGTAAATGTTCAATACATTGCAACGATAGGGCTATGTTTGTAACATTGGGTTATCTTTGTCACATTGCGTATATTGGTTGCATTACGATGATAGAGCTATGTTCATAACATTGCAACGTTACTATGTTTGTCTAAATGTGAATCTACTATGATTGTCACATTGTGGAAATATGGTTATGTTCATCACATTGCAGTGAAAGGGCTATGCTCATCATAAATGAGGAGGCAATGCTCATCACATTGTGATGACAAGGATATATTAATCACATTGAGAATAATAAATGTTCATCCCATTGCAACGACAAGGATATCTTTTTCATATTGCGATGATAAGGCTATGTTCGTAACATTGTGACGTTAATATGTTTGTCAAAATCTAATGCTACTTTGATCATCACATTGCGACAATATGGCCATGTTTGTCACATTGCAATGATGGGGCTATGTTCATCACAAAGTAGGAGGTAATGTTCATCACATTGCAATGACAAGGCTATATTTTTCACATTGTAACAATAATAGATGTTGGTTGCATTACAATGAAACAACTACATTTGTCACATTGTGACAATAGGGATATGTTTGTAACATTGAGGCAGTACTAGGTTTTTCACAAACAAGGAGGAAATGTTCATCAAAATGTGATGAAAATAATATATTCAACACATTGTGACAATAATAAATGTTTGTCACATTGCAATGATGGGAATATGTTTGTCACATCACATTGAAAGGGCTATGTTCATAATATTGTGACGTTACTATGTGTAATGTACCCGAAATTTACCAAAATATTTTTTTTTTATTAGGGACATTAATTCTCTTTTCATCTTCAATATTTGTTTCAAGACGACGCTTTAATATATGTAGAATAGATTTTTTGATTACTAATTATTTCGATAGCTTACATTTATCTTTTTATTGATATAGTATGATACCTTATAGAATAACTTTATCTCTGAAATTACATTACACTATACCACAATCACATTGTGTGGCAATCACATTGTGTAGCAATTGAAGAACATTTATTATCCCATAGTCTACCCATGAACCTTGGTGATTATCCATTATGATACACATTCAACTTATTTTACTATGTGCTACCATATAAGTCTCATAGTTGACATCCTACATGTTCAAAGGTATAAGTATAAATAGTTTTGTATTTAAACTATTATAATCCCATCTAATATTACCATCGTATCTATGCTCATATATTACACTAGACACTATAGGGATTCTATGCAGAATTCGATCCATAGGACAAATTATTTCTCTTGATATATAAATCATAAATCTCTTCTATGGGAGAACTTCACTTTTATCATATATATAACGATAGCCCATTCATTGTGAAGTACCAGTATTTAATACTCTGACTATTATTATTATATGGATACCAAAATGTTAATGGTTGTTATCGTTAGGAGGCACCCAGCGATACCAGTCACAAATCATGAGTTCGATTAACAAGTCAGAACCAAAAGGGTTGAAATCCTTAATTAGAAGATACGGACGTGACCACTGTATCCAATCATATCCTTAACTAATTGTCATCATAACTCGACAATAAATTTGTAAGGAGGTTGATCAAAAGGGTAGTGAGTTCAGTAATTAAAAACCTCGCTAAACCATTAATATGGGATGGTATCATACTGGTATGGAGGTCATGCCCAATGGGAGCTCGCCATGACCCATTTTTCACATGAAAAGGTACTATGTAATTCCCATCAGCTTCCTTACTCTCCATTTGCAATATTTTTTCGGGTCATTGCAGTATTATTTCATTTTGGTTCTACACTTCTGCGAAAAAACCCTACCTTGGATTGTTCACGTCCAACGTTAACCTAAAAATGATTTCTCTATAAGTAAGGCTGGTGACATGCAGCGGAATTTGGCCTGAGAAGAAATAATGGAGGCGCAGACCAGGAAGATTCCTAACAAAACAAGGTAAGACAGAACTCCCCTAGCTCTTTCTAATACCCTGTGACTCTTGGATACGTATTATCGTCTTGCCACCATATTTTTTTCCTTTCGGTTCTTCTCGTTTGGACGTTCTTGGATCTGGTTTAGGGTATGTCTTAGTTTGACCGGTTCCCTTTGAATCTTTATGGTTTTTTCCTAATTTATTTTTTATTTTCTCTGTGCAAAGCCTCATAGTTTTTACACATAGCGATAGATAATTTACCACTATGAGAAATCACAGTGAGTCCTGGAAACCTTATGTAATAGCGTTCCAAAGTGCAGAACAAATCCGTAAGCATATGACTTGGTTTCCTAAACCCTAACAGAATCATGCTCGGTGTATTTTCAATTATCGCATTGTGTAAAAGATGTTTGTGTAACCTAGATAAATAGTTAAAAACTGAGACTAAGCCTTTCGAGGCTTACTGGGATTGGATCGTTTCAACGTTTTTTTTTTTTTTGTTTTATCTCTCTGTATGAAGATCGTGAGTATACTTACATGGAGGTGAGGGATCGACCCGCTGATGCATTCAGTATTTGGCTTTCTGATTACTTGGCGAACAACGACTCGGTTAACTTACCCTTTACCTAAAAAACAAAATATCTTCATCTGTACAAGGATATCATAAAGGTCCTCTATGTATTAAACTCCATTATATTTTATACAACATCGACTCTTATAAAATTTCGAGCCCTAAATCCCCATTCTTAAATCTGTGTTTTAAAAAGGCAAATCTAGATTTCTTCTTTGTAAAGGAAATAGTATAATGTAATGCCCCAAAATCCTATCTAAATCTTTTCTATTGAAAGGACTATCTTCGACGAAAGAAACGTGATTTTCCATTAGGTACATAATGTGTATTTTCATTTCTCTGTTTATGATAGAAAGTTCCACAAACTCTGATTGTCTTCCCGAAAGGATTTGCCTCTATGGAAACTGTGAATTTACTGTATGTATGCATCATAATAATACTCCTCTTTGTATACAGGAGTCACTTATTCACAATAAAAATCATAGATAAATATGTGAGATTCCTTCTTTTGAAACCCTTGCAAATCCGTGTACTTACCCAACATTGTAAGGAAAATCGAGACCTATGTTTTTCGTATAACCATGGTGTTGATTAACCCTTTGTAGGATCGTCGAGATTGTGTATTAGGTGCATAAATTCTATCTATGTAACCCATGTTTAAGTTCTGTGTAAGCAAGGAAACACTTTTCCCATTGTTGGGTTGCACAATTTTAAATACTTTTGATCTATTTAACACTTTAAATCTTAGAGCCCGTAAAATCTCTTTAATACTGGTATAGTTTATAAATTATACAAACTTCTTATTCCTGTGTGATTTATGACTTGTATCTTTCAAATTCTTGTTGTGATAGTTCGTTAATTGCATTCTATATTTGAGAAAAAATTATACTCATATTTGATGAACTAATGCCGGGGCCCTGTCTTCTTTTGCGAGGGTACCCATCAGCCATTCCTGGGTCCACTCATCCCCTGGATTGTGGACATATGGTTGTTCATAACGCTAGTGGGGATCTGCTTCTATGCTAGCTTTAAGCTAAGTATTATTTCATTTGCTTAATATTTATTTTCGTTTGATTTCTTAACACTATTTAGTGAATCTATTGATTTTCCCTTTGCAGGAGTTATTGATTCGAAGGAGACCGATTCAAGGGGATCGCCTTACTCAAAAAGGTATTCGAGTTCCGATATTGGCGTTTAATTGAAAACTCACAGGTTCTATTTACTAGTGGTACAGGGTCCTTAACCCAGGGTACTTTACTGTAATAATTTTGATCCAGGATTTCCTGGTTGGAGAGATCATTTATGATTTTATTCTTAAAAGAACAAACAATTTACTGAAACCATTTGAATAATTTGTTTAAGTAATATACAAATTTTGTAGCATGTATTATATACCATTGAAACCACTACGTAAAGGCCCTAGTGTAATATAAATATGGACTAAATATGGACTGCAATTTTTTTGTAAATCTTGTATGATTTGAACAATGGTAAATACTTATACGCTCATGAAGTGCAAGGATCGATATAATTTTTTTTATATGAAACAACACATATTTATTCAGCTCCATGCATCTCTCTATATATATATACTTATGGATACATATATAAATCGTAAACACATAGCTATTCCTTCTAGCATTTCCTTTGCATGAAACATGAGTATATATACAAAGTATGCATAGATGTATCATCATACTTAATCACAATAAAGTATATTATAGCTCAATCCTTTATTTTTTTGTAGGAGTATCTATAATTATATATATTCATACAAGCTTCTAGGAATAAACCACATCATAGGAATTCATCGTCCTACTAACAATGGTAATAAGTAGATTATTATACATTCAATCCATCATTTATATAAGTACTAACAACACATAAACCTATCACACCTTTAATGATTTGTAATCAATGAAATATTAACCATAAAATAAGTAAAGCCACTTATCTGAATAAAATTGATGCTATAACACAAATGGAACAACCATGTTCCACCCAACCGTAGAAAAGAACAACCAAATTACTTTCTTCGTTCATCCCCTATCCTAACCATGAGTCCATAAGGGTGAATTGAAATGGTCCTCTTTTGATACAGTTCTCTCTTACACAACATAAATTTTCCCTTGCCTCACACTAAACAGTGTTCATAACATCAAGTAAAATCCTTTCTCCAACATACTAAGCAATGTTCTGCCTCCTCCATATGTTGTATATCGTAAGCATCTTGTGCCTAGGTATTTTTCCCTCCTTGGGAATTTTCACTGTTTTACAAATCCCTAATTTTCATGGGCTGCTAGTTGTCAAATTCCTCATTTGCCACTTGTAAAAATCAGCCCTGCGGTAACTCAAGTCTGCTCCCCACTCATGGAGTCATGGTAAGCTATTTTCAAACTGGTTGTTCCATTTGTCTTCCAGCAATTAATATATAAAATGATTTTTCTTTTACATGTGTCACAATTAAAGAGTTAGTTGGGAAAATAAAATGTTTTCCCAACAATCATAAATAGTTAATTACAAATAATCAAATTCCAAATTTAGATTTGCCATAAATGGAAAAAAAAATTCAAATACGAATTTGCCAAAAACGCAAATTTATTTCTAAGTGAAAAAGACTTTAATAATTAATTATTTTGGGGGATATTACATCCTCTCCCCCTTTAGCACAAAATTGTCCTCGGTGTTCATTCCTCTCTTGGAATAGGGTTGGATACGATTTCTGCAAATCTTCCTCCAATTCCCAAGTGGCCTCCTTAGGACTAAAGTTCTACCGTTGCACTTTTACCTAGGCGATGTCTCTCTTATGTAGTACTGTTTCTTTCCTGTCCATAATGCATTGAGGTTATGCTTGGAACTTGCCTTCTTGTTCCACCTACACCATGTTTCAATCCATAATGTGAGTAGGATCATGAATATACTTTTTCAACAAAGAAACATGAAAAACATTATGAGCTTTTAAATTTGCAAAGGGTGCAAGTTGATATGGCACGGGTCCACTTCGAGCTAAGATCTCAAAGGGGCCACAAAACCTCGGTGCCAACTTTGCAATATTTCCTAGCTTCAGTGAGCTTCTCCTTGCTTTGACTTTTAAATACATGTGGTCACAAACTTGGAATTTTTGGTGTCTCCTTTTCAAATCTGCATAGCTTTTCTGTCTATCCCATGTCTCTTTTAAATTTTGTTGTATCTTTCTTACCATTTTCTCCATTTCCTGGAGAATTTATGGTCCCATCATGAGTCTGTCAACTAGGTTATCCCATATAATTAGAGTTTTACATTTTCTTCTATACAGTATTTCAAAGGGACTCATCTTGGCCAACGTGTGATAGCCATTATTGTATGAAAATTCCACTAAGTGTAGGTACTCATCCCACTTAGTTGGTTTCATTCTTCCATACATTCGTAACATATATTCCACAATTTGATTTGTTCGTTTAGTTTTCCCATCCATTTGTGGATGGTATATTGTGTTGAAATTCAGGTTAGTATCCAACCCTGCAAACCATTCTTTCCAAAATATTGATGTAAATTTGACATATCTATCTGTAATCACCATTTTAGGAATACCATACAATCTAAATATTTCCTTCATAAATATTTCAACGATGTTAATAGCTTTATAAGTACATTTCAAAGGTATAAAATGTGCAGACTTTCTAAGTTTATCAATCACTACCATAATCAAATCATTCTTCTTTTGAGTTTTAGGCAAACCTGTGATGGAGTCCAATGAGATAATCTCTCACTTCCATTCTGGTATAGGTAGAGGTTGTAGAAGGCCGGATGGGTGCTCATGTTCAGCCTTCCCCTACTCACAATCTATACATTTAGATAATCCTTTCATGTTAGGCCAATAAAACAACTTCCTCAGGGCTGTTACCATTTTCTGGTATCCCAGATGACCAGAATATGGCTTTTTGTGCAATTCATCCAAAATTGTTAGTTGTAATTCAACAACATATGGTATGTATAGACTGCTTTTAAATATTAGCTCTGTATGTAAGGTCGGTGAATTGGAGTGGAATTTGTCGTGAGAAAAAATAATGGAGGCACACACCAGATGGATTCCTCCCGAAACAAGGTAAGACATAACTCCCCTAGCTCTTTCCAATACCCTGTGACTCTTGGATACGTATTCGCATCTAGCCATCATTTTTGTTTCCTATCGGTTCTACTGGTTTGGAAGTTCATGGATATGGTTTAGGGTATGTCTTAGTTTGACTAGTGCACTTCAAACTTTATGGTTTTGTCCTAATTTATTTTTATTTTCTTTGCGCAAAGCCTCATAGTTTTTACACCTAGAGATAGGTACTTTACCATTATGAGAAATCACAGTGAGTCCTGGAACCCTTATGTAATAGCGTTCCAAAGTGGAGACCAAATACATAAGAGTATGACTTGGTTTCCTAAACCCTAACATAATCATGCTCGGTGTATTTTCAGTTATCGCATTGTGTAAAAGATCTTTGTGTACCCTATATAAATAGTTAAAAACTGAGGCTAATCCTTTCGAGGCTTGTTGGGCTCAGACCATTTCAGTGTTTCATTTTTTTTGTTATCTCTCTGTATGAATCTCATGAGTATACTTAAAAGGAGGTGAGGTATCGACCCACTGATGCATTCAGTATTGGGATCTCTGAGTACTTGGTGAACAACAACTCAATTAACTTACCCTTTACCTATAAAACAAAATCTCTTCATCTGTACAAGGATATCGTAAAGGCCATATGTGTATTAAACTCCATTATATTTTATACAACATCGACTCTTATAAAATTTCCAACCCTCAATTCGAATTCTTAAATCCGTGTTTTAAAAAGGCAAATCTAGATTTATTTTGTGTAAAGGAAATAGTATAATGGAATGCCCCAAAATCTTGTCTAAATCTTTTCTATTGAAAGGATTGTCTTCGAAAAAAGAAACATGATTTTCCATTAGGTACATAATGCATATTTTCATTGTTATGTTTATGATAGCAAGTTCCACAAACTCTTACTATATTCCCGAAAGGATGTGCCTCCATGGAAACTGTGACTTTATTGTATGTATGCATCGTAATACTACGCCTCTTTGTATACATGAGTCACTTACTCAAAAAAAACAATCATAGATAAATCTGCGAGATTCCTTCTTTTGAAACCCTTGAAAATTCATGTACTTACCCAACATTATAAGGAAAATCGAGACCTATGTTTTTCGTATAAACAATGTGTCGATTCACCCTTTCTAGGATCCTCGACTGTGTATTATGTGCATAAATTCTAGCTCTGTAACCGGGGTTTAAGTTCTGTGTAAGCAAGGCAACACTTTGTCCACTGTTGGGTTGCTCAATTTTAAATACTTTTGATCTATTTAACATTGTAAAACTTATAGCACATAAAATCTCTTTAATACTGTTATAGTTTATAAATTATACAAACTTCTTATTCCTATCTGATTTATGATTTGTATCTTTCAAATTCTTGTTGTGATAATTCGTCGATTTCATTCTGTATTTATGAAAACATTATACTCAGATTTCATCAACTAATGATGGGGCCCTGTCTTCTTTTGTGAGCGTACCCATCAACCATTCTTGGGTCCACTCCTCCCCTGGATTGTGGATATATGATTGCTCAGAACGTCTCTGGGGATCTGCTTCTATGCCATATTTAAGCTAATTATTATTTCATTTTCTTCATATTTATTTTCATTTGATTTCTTAACACAGTTTACTGAATCTATTGATTTTCCCTTCGCAGGATTGATCGATTCAAAGGATACATATTCAAGGGGATCTCCTTGCTCGAAAAGGTATTCAAGTTCTGATCTTGGCATTTAATTAAAACCTCTGAGATTTTGTTTACTAGTGGTGCATGGTCCTTACCCTAGGGTACTTTACTGTAGTAATTTTGAACCAGGATTTCTTGGTTGTACAGATCATTGATAATTTTATTCTTCAAAGAAAAAACAGGTTACTGAAACCATTTGAATAAGTTTTTTAAGTAATATACAGATTCTGTAGCATGTANTGATTTATGATTTGTATCTTTCAAATTCTTGTTGTGATAATTCGTCGATTTCATTCTGTATTTATGAAAACATTATACTCAGATTTCATCAACTAATGATGGGGCCCTGTCTTCTTTTGTGAGCGTACCCATCAACCATTCTTGGGTCCACTCCTCCCCTGGATTGTGGATATATGATTGCTCAGAACGTCTCTGGGGATCTGCTTCTATGCCATATTTAAGCTAATTATTATTTCATTTTCTTCATATTTATTTTCATTTGATTTCTTAACACAGTTTACTGAATCTATTGATTTTCCCTTCGCAGGATTGATCGATTCAAAGGATACATATTCAAGGGGATCTCCTTGCTCGAAAAGGTATTCAAGTTCTGATCTTGGCATTTAATTAAAACCTCTGAGATTTTGTTTACTAGTGGTGCATGGTCCTTACCCTAGGGTACTTTACTGTAGTAATTTTGAACCAGGATTTCTTGGTTGTACAGATCATTGATAATTTTATTCTTCAAAGAAAAAACAGGTTACTGAAACCATTTGAATAAGTTTTTTAAGTAATATACAGATTCTGTAGCATGTATTATATACCATTGTTTAAAGGCCCTCGTGTAATATCAATATGGACTGTAATTTTTTGTAACTCTTGTATGATTTCAACAATGGTAAATACTTATATGCTCATGGTAAATACTTATATGCTCATGCAGTGTAAGGATCGATATAATTTTTCTTTATATGAAACAACCTATATTTATTCAGCTCCATGCATCTCTCTCTCTCTCTCTATATATATATATAAATCATAAATAGATAGATATTCCTTCTAACATTTCCTTTGCATGAAACATGAGTATATCTACACCGTATGCACAAGATGTATCATCATACTTAATCACAATAAAATTATATTATATCTCAATCGTTTCCTTTTTTCATGAGTATATATAAGTATATATATTCATACAAGCTTTTAGGAATAAACCACATCACAGGAATTCATCGTCCTACTAACATTGATAATCACTAGATTATTATACATTTAGTCCATCATTTATATAATTACTAACAACACATAAACCTATCACACATATAACTATTTGTGATCAACAGAATATTAACAAGAAAATAAGTAAGGTGCTTATCTAAATATAACTGATGCTGGAACAAAAATGGAACAACCACGTTCCACCCAACCATAGAATAAAACAACCAAATTACTTTCTTCATTCACCCCCTAGCCTGACCATGAGTCCATAAGGGAAAAATGAAATGATCCTCCTTTGCTACAGTTATCTCTTACAAAACATAATTTTTCCCTTGCCTCACACTAAACAATATTCATAACAACAAGTAAAATCCTTTCTCCAACATACTAAGCAATGTCTTGCCTCCTCCATATTTTGTATATCATGAGCATGTTGTGCCTAGATGTTTTTCCCTCCTTGGGAATTTTCGCAGCTTTACAAATTCCTGATTTTCAAGGGCTTCTAGTGGTCAAATTCCTCATTTTCCACTTGTAAAAATCAGCCATGAGGTAACTCAATTTTGTTCCCCACTCATGGAGTCATGGTCAACTATTTTCAACCTGACTGTTCTATTTGTCTTCCAACAATTAATATATAAAAAGATTTGTCTTTTACATGTGTCACAATCAAAGAGTTAGTTGGGAAAATCAAATCTTTGCCCAACAGTCATAAATAATTAATTACAAATAATCAAATTGCAAATTTGGATTTGCCATAAATGGAAAACATTTCCGAATACGAATTTGCCAAAAACGCAAATTTATTCCTAGGTGAAAAAGACTTTAATAATTAATTATTTTTGGGGATATTACAGTGTGTTTGTCAAAATTTGATGCTACTATGATTGTCACACTGCGAAATTATAGCTATGCTCATATCATTATGATGGTGGGGTTATGTTCATCACAAATGAAGAGGAAATGATTATCACATTGTGATGATGATGCTATATTCATCACAATGTGACAATAATAAATGTTAGTCACATTGTGACAATATGGATATGTTCGTCACATTACGACCAAGATGCTATGTTTATTACATTGCGATGGTAGGGTTGTGCTCGCCACATTGGAACATTACTATGTTCCTCATGATGTAACACCCAATTTGTTTTTTTTCAGATTGCAACATTGGGTTATGTTTTTCACACGACAAGGTTGCTTTATGTTCGACACATTATGAGAAGAAGTTTTTTTCTGTGTTTTAAAAAAAATCTAACAAAGTGTTTCCTTTGTCACAGAGATAGGAAATTTCAACTGATGTGATGTATTACATAAAAGGAATCTAAGAATCATACTTGTTTTAAGGACAGTGATAGCAAATCATTTAATAATTTATATTTTTTATAAGAACATTGATAGAAAATCATGTGGAACTTTGCATATGATGACTTACACTATTCTAAGGACATTCATAACAAATCTACTTGATTTCTGTGTTAGAGATGGTGATTTATATTTGTTTTAAGAAAATTAAAAGGAAATCAAGTTGTTTTACACTTTACAAATGACGATTTATACTCATTCTAAGGACATTGAAAGAAAATCATATTGAAATTGGATAATGATTTATTATTGTTATAAGAAAATTTAAGTATACTAGACATGGATCATAAAGAATATAGATTGCACCATGATACAAACTATGACCGTTATACATCCATATATAATTTTTATATATTTTTCATTGATTTAATTTTTCATTGGTGGGAGAATTAACAAAGCAAGTCTCTCCCCCATAGAAAATTTTCATTAAAACCCACATATATATATTATTAAAAACTATATACTTAAAAGAATAAATTCCACACAAGGGTTAAACCATATTCTCAAACCATTAAAATGAAAAAAACTTATGAGCATAACCCTAATAACCATTAATACATAATTGTTGAGATGGTTAATTATTAATGTTAATTTCTAATTATTGTACAAAGAGTATGTATGTATAATATACATACATATCAATACATACCCTTAAAGTACCTCTTGCATAATATAGATAAATAATAATAATTACTACTATTATTTTTATTATTAATTAATGATTATTAATATATTATGTATAATAACAATAAAGTATTAATAATATTTTTAGTGATTATAATTATGGATAGTAATAACCAATTAATAAAGTTTTGTTTATACTAAGGTCATGATTATTAAATCCAATAAGATCCCTTATGATACCTTTGTATATGACAACAACAACTTGGAGGA
>SNQJ01S0016980.1:29371-42944 GCA_010110895.2 Picea sitchensis
GGTAGTAGATAATATATTTATCAATGCATTAACTTAAAAATATATTGTGTTTTAAAAACTGATGTATCCGTAACCATTTAAAAAACCTAAAAATATATTGTGTTTTAAAAACTGATGTAACCGTAACCATTTAAAAAACCTAATAGAAAACTTGGGATCATGGCTTGATTTTAGTAAAGAAATTCTCTTGATGAGTGGATGCCAATCTTTCCAGGATTCTGATGTTCAAAAATGAAGTTTTTTCCAGCTTTCTCTTTCGCTCACCAAATTGTTTAAAATATACTTCATGAATTCATTGAGTTCCTCTTTGAGATCCCGACATCAAATAAGACACATGCAATCTCCACCTGATACTGAATGCTACAAAACAAACTAAATGGAACCTGCATATTATTAATTCGTACCTATTTGAACCTGGAATATCTCCAGGTTTCTGTGTTGGAATACAAGTTTTTGTGCTTATTTAATACTTCAAAGATATATATTTAAGACAATAATCTATACATTAATCAATTCTAAAGTTGAAAGCATCATTTATGTATTTTTTATATATAAATGATACCATATTGAATATTAAATGAAATTATAGCATTACGAATTAACCCAAACATAAAATGAATACCAGAAATGGTCCTCCAATTTGTCAAAGGAACTTGGAAGAATTTCCAAATTACCGCAATAAGAAAGATCAATGTGTTCCAGGTTTGTTAGATCACCCAAGGACTCTGGTAAATGTTTCAACAAAGGACAAAATTCTCCCCCACGAATGACCACAATCCGTTCCAGGTGCTTTAGTTGCCCGATGGACTCTGGAATATTCTGGAGGGGAGCATAAATATCTAACCCCCGTAACTGCAAAGGTGCCTGCAATACGATACATTCATGTGTTTCGATTATTTTCGTTGTACTGCACGTGAATTCCCCATCGCTAGGCTTGTCGTCCCAAAATTAAAAAGGAAAAATGGTAAGAACCAACCAAAATTTGAAACAAAAATTAATCGCAGGATGTACAGTCTAAGATTGCAGAAGTGTGAACGCATAAAGCTGTGAAAAATAAAGTGAGATACATATCAACCTACCTCAATCTGTTTGCCAACGATCTCATTTGTCCTTTACTGATGCAGAGCCAGCGACCTCTTTTGTCCTTTACTAATGCATAATAGTTGTAGTAGAAATCACTTATTTAAAAGCATATAAATCTGAACATAAAAAACAGGCGCATATAAATCTGAACATAGAAAACAGGCGCATATCAATTCATATTAAAAAGGCACATATCAATTCATATTAAAACAGATATTAATTCATAGAAAACACGCACATATCAATTCATAGAAAACAGATATTAATATACCTCAATGTGTTTCAGCGAAAATTAGTAATCAACCTCCTGTGTCTCAATGAATATTTTGTTGTTGCACAAGAATTGTGTTAGAAATCAACAATGGTATCCTCTCTTGATATGTAATAAGATAAACAGAAAGAAATGGTCACCTATATGTATTTCCACTTCTCTTCTTGTCATATCATGAAAATCTGCGCAGAGATAAATTTTCAACATGCCTTAGAAACGTTACTACACGTAAACACAATATACAGGCAAATCCACTCCTCTCCCTGGCCTCTCTTGGCACAGTGAAACGACTGGCCTCTCGTGGCATAGTGAAATGATAGGCTAATTCACTCCTCTCTCTGGCCTCTCGTGGCATAGTGAAACGACGGATACATCTCGTGAAATGGATCCAATAAAGGCGTATATCAAAGGCCACCAAAACCCAGCATCCAGGTTAGCCATGCATGTTTTATGAGTTAATCATTTTATACATATTATAATATGGGCTATTCCAAATACATACTTACTTATTGTCTCTCGTAATTACTTCACCACAAATTACAGACCAAAGAATTGATAGTAGGTGTCATACGTTTAATTTTGGCCAGGTTTGGATGTGGTGCTGCATGGCCGGTGTCATAATGCAGATTCCACATGTGGCTTGATGGTAGGCATGAGTTCATGAAACATAAGCGCAGGCATGAAAGAAAACAGGCAGGCCATGGTAAAGTTTTTTAGAACACGCCATGGTAAAGTTTGAGATAATGACACACGACATTATTACTGTAAAATGTAAAAAGGTAATGTAAATATAAATGTTAAATCTGAAGTAATTTTTTCTGGATTTGCTTAATTATGATTCCTGGCATTTGATAAGTTGATTTAGTAAAATTTTAATCATGTTATGTAAAAGTGAAAAAGTAAATATGATAAACAGATGAATTGATAAATGCAAGAGAGTTAATTACACAAATATCATTCATTCATTTGAATGTAAGACGAAGAATATGCCAGCATCTTGAATTCCTGACCATCAGATTAAATTTAGTAATTAAAAGGAAGATTAATCGAGCAAGTCTGATAGGGGGGACGCCTATCGGCGTAATAATATTGCATTTTTAAGTCGAAAGGGTACACTTATTGACCATGGGCACATTTAATAGGTTTTTAGTGTTTAATCAATTTTATATTTGTATGGACAAGATTAAATATTGATGGAATATTCTTAGTAGTCCCAATAAATCAATGGTTGTGATTTCAACCACTAACTTCCTCACTATTATAAAGACATCAGTTTACATGTTTATTTTTTTACTTTTACTTAATCATATTTAAAATTTACTATGGTGGGTAGCTCATTGCCACATATGAGTGATTAGGGTTTCATTTTCTAGGCCAACCTAAACCTTTGGCCTTCACCAACCACTTTCAAGACATTTTCTAGGCCAACCTAAACCTTTGGCCTTCCTACGTTCTAGACACTGCCTCCTTCCAACCAACTCCTTCTCACTCCTTCCGTCCACCTTTGGGTCGTTTCTCTTTCCCGCCAATTCAAGTTTTGCAAACTGTCTGGTCCTTTCGGCGTTCACCAGCCACAAATTTGTGGTTGTGCTAGTTCTTAATGATATGAAAAAGGGATATTCTAAACATTTTGTGCAATTGGTGAAAGTATAATTTTATGTTGTTCAAATAGTTTTTTTTTTCACTTAAGGTGTTTTGATTTTGAACTTAATGTGTAATTGGTGAAAGTATAATTTTATATGGTTTAAATAGTGTTTTTTTTCTCAAGGTGTTTGAAATAGATGGAGGTGATATATAGTATTAAAACATTTTAATGTGGAACATAAGTAAAATAATTCTAGATAATTTTATATTCAAAGTAATTGAAAATAAAAAAAAATCTTACTCCATTAATAAGTGATTTCTACTTTCTATTATGAGCGAGAAGTGTAATTCCTTCAATCATTAATATGGAGTTGGTAGAGTTCAAAACAAGCAATAATCGCAATGTTTGTTTTATCACTATTGATGGTTCACATCGACTATGAGGTGTGCTAGGGTTAGGGTTGATGCAACTCTCATGCACTTGGACGCCCCTCATGGGGCCAATGATTCCAAGTGAGGGAGGGTCACGAGACACCTCCTATAGTCACGCGACAAAGAATGGAAACATAGGAGGGGGTTCCAGGTGCCCAACCTTTGAACCACCGCCAAATCTGTGCTTAGAGCTTCTCTTTGAGGGCACTTTCAAGGATAGGGAAATGGACATTGACTCACATAACGCTTCAACAAGAGAAACGTGACCCTCGATACTTTGAAAATGTATTCCTCAAGCGTGGAAAGCACCGAAATATGTCATATGCACACCCACAATAGAATAATAGCACGACTATGCCCTCATTGGGAAATTTCTAAGGCTATGGCCCTCTCAATGTGAGATGGTAAAATGGATACACCAATGGTGGAAGCCCAAAGGCCATTATGATCTCCAGTTAGGATCCAAAGGATTCTTCACAATAACATTACACAATTTGGAGGATAGAAGCCACATCTTTGAATTTGGCCCTTATTTCTTCAACTCAGCTGGACTCTTCTTGTGATTTTGGACAGAGAATTTTAGCCCTGAAACAGAGTACTTTGTGCATGCCCTAGTTTTTATAAGACTCTATTCCCTTCCGCAGGAGTTCTGGTTTGAAGAGGTTCTCGCAGGCATTGAAAATACCATTGGAGTATATGTTAAATATTTGGAGGCAACAAAGAAATGGTGATACACCTCCTATGCACGCATCTGCGTCTACCTGAATATTTCGAAGTCGCTACCAGGATCCATTGCCCTGGAATACCATGATGAGGAATGGCTGCGAACCATTGAATATGAGCACATATTGTTTCAATGTAGGAAATGTCATGTGCACGGGCACCTCTTCAAATATTTCCCCCTCAACACGACCAACAAGGATGAAAACCCAGAAACAAGAAAGAAAAAAGACGACTTCATCCCAGTACCAGGGAGACGTAGACATGGGGGGAGGAGAACTACAACCACGACCAATAAGGAATCACCTTCGAGCAACCCGTTATATTCCCTACAACAACTTCCAGAGAACATGGATGCCCCACATGTACCTTCTTCAGAGAAAACGCAGAAAAACCAAGAGAAAGGGAAAGTGGTGGACACCCCAGGTATTGAGAAAACCATTTCCTTTCCAAGCTCCAATGGCACAGCAGTAGAATCCTCAAAGATAGAAGATGGTGATGTAGAAATCGATCTTGATGAGAAGGGCTTAGCTGGAGTAGATCTCAAACATCTCAAACAAGCTTACCGACACCAGAAATTATATATCATCCCTCAAGACCAACTGCAAAAATTCCACAAAGTCTTCCTCAACTCCAAAGCTAGCTCCACCACCAGATCTAGCTCAAGTCAGGGAATACATGGGAATATATAGAAAGAGAAATGCAAAACCCAGAAAGATGAAAATAAAAGAGGAAGTAAATCCACCCAGAATCTCATACATGATATTGGACACTTCATGGTTAACTCTCGTTAGATTCATCTCATTTCTGATAGCTTCCCCCCTCTCCCCTCCCCATCCTCATCATGAATATAGTCTCTTGGAATATAAGGGGACTCAACGATCATAGTAAGCAAAGGCTACTACGGTAGATTATCTTAGCAGAACAACCATACATCATGTTGCTCCAAGAAACAAAATGCACAACGAAGGAAATGGATAGAGTTATCTCTTGTTACTCAAAGCAAGGGAAAGGTATCTACATTGATGCTACAGGATTCACACGAGTCCTAGAAATTCTTTGGAACCCGATTTCAGTTACCATGGACAATTTCTTCAGAACCAGGTGGTCCATCAGAGCGACCTATCGACTCATCGGCTCCAACAAGCCTGGATAACTCACAAATGTTTATGGACCAACCATACCAAGAGACAAGAATTCCTTATTAGGGACCTAGAGGCACTTGTCACTCTCACCTTGGGAAGTAGATCGATTCTTGGAGGGGACTTCAGTATGATATGCAATTTGGACAAGAAAAGAGGTGGAACTCGCCAACTCGAGGTAAAGTCAGGGAACTTTCAAGACCTAATCGATAAGTTAGGTCTCATTGACATAGAATCACCAAATGGATTCTCTACCTAGACGAATCAAAGATCAGGAGCCTATAAGGTAGATTTCTAACTAGATCGCTCCCTCCTCTCTGATTCCCTCTTAATGGAGGGAAAAACTCTGGAAGCTCGCATCCTTGACATCCACAAATCAGATCATTGGCCCATCCAACTGTGGCTAGACATTCTAGCCTCTCTAGGATGCAAACCCTTCATATTCAAATGGTTTTGGATCAACCACCCATATTTTCAACACAATTCCCACACTTGGTGGAAGGAGGCGACAGATTCCAGCATAAACTCAAAAACTTCAAGCAACGACTCAAAGCTTGGAAAAAACTAACCTTTAGTAATATCTTTGAATCCCAACAACAACTAAAGGAACAAATGAGCATCCTACAAATTGAAATATGAGCTCCGGGCATATTTGAAGAGCTCAGGATGCAGGAAGTAACAATAAGCCAAAAGATAGAGGAAATAAAATCCCAAGAGGTGATATTATGGAGGCAAAAGTATTGCATCCAATGGCTATAGGAGGGCAACATAAACACCAAATTATTCCACAACTCCACCCTTCAACAAAGACATGCCAACCACATCGCGCAGCTAATCACAGAGGACAAGCACACCCTCCACTCTCATGAGGACCTAGAGTCTGAGTTGGTTACATACTATCAAGATCACTTCACTGAACCCTGTGGGGATAGATCTCAAGCCATTTCCCAAATCACATAGCATATACCCTCCACAATCACGGAGGATCAGAATGACGCATTGCTAAGTCTTATTACGATTGAGGATCTGTATCAGGCACTCCATGAAACTCCAATAGGAAAATCTCTTGAGTTGGACGATTTCACTTCATAATTTTTTCATCACTGTTGGCAGATGGTAAGGCAGGAGGTGTGGGAAATTATTGAGGAATCCAGAGCTTTCGGTCAAGTCCTTATGTCCCCTAAAGCCACCTTCATCACCCTTATTCCCAAAGAAGAGCAAGTCAACCACCCAAAAGAGTTCTGACCTATCGCTCTCTGCAATTACCCTATCCTTCCCTTCATCATCCTATCCTTCATTGCTCTCTACAATTACCCTATAGTTCAAACCTATACTTCCCTTCTTTATTTTGTTGGAACAATCATGTTACATGGAAGGAAGACAAATCTTGGATAGTGTTATCCTGGCTCATGAAGGTTTCCATTCTCTTCAGAAAACTTACACTCGAGGTATGTTGTTAAAACTATATCTTTCCAAAGATTTTGAAAAGCTAAGCTGGGGTTACATGAGTTATGTTCTCTTAACCTTTGGTTTTGACTCTTCCTAGGTTAATTGGATCCTAAATATCACCTCCTCTTCCTTCTTTTCAATCCTCATCAATAGAGTCCCCTCTCGCCCTTTCTCACCCAACCGTGGGATTAGGCAGGGATCCCGTGTCTCTGTTCATTTTCATAATCATGGTGGAAGGTATAAGCCGCTCCATTCAAGCCTCAATAGAAAACCATTCTTTGGTCAGATTACCCTTGAATGGAATCGATCCTCTAATCTCTCACAGTCAATTTGTTGATGATACCTTAATGATGGGATCCCCCATGGTCCAAGAGGCCCAAAAATTTGTCTCCATTGTTCAAAACTTTTGTTACGCCTATGGAATGGATATTAACAAGGATAAATATGAGATATTCTTCTTTAACACCCCAATGTCTATCCAACTCCACATTACCACGATCTTGGGTTTCAGTCAAAGCTCCCTTCCATCCAAATATCTGGGTATTCCCCTCCTCGACAAGGCCCTTAGAAATGGCTCCTGGGAAAGTATCTTCACTTCCTTTTCGAAAAGTCTTGCCTCCTGGAGCTATCGTGCTCTCAATATTCCTAGTCTCCTTATTATCCTCAAGTACGTTTTACAAGCCTTTCCCATGTACACCTTCTCGAACCTTGAAACTCACAACTTTGTTCTTAATGGTATCAAAACCTTGCAAAGAAACTTTCTTTGGCAGGGGGCTAAGACAAGGAAAAATTTGGAATTGATGAGTTTGGAAAATCTTTGCAAACCCAAGGCACAAGGGGGTTTAGGGATAAGATATCCAACAACTATGAACAAAGTTTTGAGTGCCAAAATTTGGTGGCTATGGCTAAAGAGACCTCAATATATTTGGGCCAATCTGTGGAGAAGAAAGTACACACCCAAAACTACTGAAAGGAACTTAATTATATGGAATGGAGACATCCCAGGGTCCTTAATTTGGATGGAAGCCAGGAATAATCGAATCTTAGTCGTCAATCATGCCTTTTGGGAAATTTGTAACGACCAAACAAATTTCTTCTGAAACAACTCGTGGAAACAATTACCTGTTCTAACACAAGATGCCCAGGCTGACACCTTTCTCACCCCGTCTACCCAAGCGAGGATGAAAAAATTCATAGAATACTAGCAGGATAACTCCATGGATGCCACTTCGAGATGCTGCAAATCCACTAGAGAGGACCTTCATATCACAGAGCACGTGGACTTACAACCCTGGCATGACCTGATCAATGCTAGAAAAATTCAAATTTTACAGGGAGAGGACATCCTATGATGGGGACATTCTTCATAGGGCACTTTCAATATCCAATAATCTTACGCAATCAAGGCAAACCCCATTCACCCTCCCCCGGGAAAAGTTTGGACTAAAATCTGTTCACTCAAGCATTGGCCCAAAGTCAGTACCTTATTTTGGTTGGTGGATCATCATAGAATTATCACTTGGGACAATCTCATGAAATAGGGGTTCATAGGGCCTTCCATATGGCCACTCTACATCAGGGATGCAAAAATGAAAAATCACCTACTAAACCTATGCACCTACAACTCTGAAGTCTGGGATCAATGCGCGACAATCATGCGCACTTCAAATCATGAGTGAGAGAGACTCAACAAAACTATTGAAGAGTGGTGAGACGTGGCCTTCCAATCGCCCATTTTGAACCGCATATGGAAGCTACTCCCTGGTTTCATCCTATGGGAACTCTGGAAATAAATAAATAGAAGAATCTTTCGAAACACTTAGAGAGATTGGAAATTCTGCTAGACCCAAAGTTGCACCAATATCAGAGAAACAATCAGTCTGCAGCATTGGACAAAAGAAGACCTGATCTGTCCAATTAGAGAACAAGGCATCATGGACAATTGGAATCTCATTTTAAAATCGATATCTTCCATCACATATCATATATCTACACTTAAGGATAGCGCGTCTCATTGGTTGTTTCCGCCGGAAGGTTTCATAAAGTTGAATTTCGACGGGGCTTCCAAAGGAAATCCGGGAGCAACAGGCTTCAAAGTGGTCTTTTGAAACCACCATGGGGACATATATCTCATCTCAGTGGGAAGCATGGGTCACACAACTAACAATGTGGAAGAGCGGTGGGGTCTTACAACAGGTTTGGAAATAACTCTAGCACAGGGATTTCATAAATTGATTATGGAAAGGGACTCGGAAGTTGTTCTCAACCTCTTCAAGAAAATTCTCAATGGAGTGGATCTGGAAACAATCTCACCTTGCTGGCAACTCTCATATGGGATTAATACCATAGTGACTCTCATTCGTCCCTACCAATATCTCATCCCCTCGCATGTGAGACAAAAAGCAAATCAGATTGCAGATGATCTAGCCAACATAGGATTTTCCCTGGATGGAGAGGAACTTCTCTTCCTAGCTTTCATTCACTAGTTGCAAACCACCCTCCAGAGATGCAGGGACAGGGCTCTAGCTATAGACAGTCCCCCAGATGGGGTGTTAGTGCAGGACAAGTGCCACGAATATGGGAATGGTGACATCCAATGAGGTAACAACCACGTGACAGGCACATGCCCCTCCCTACCTCCCACAACATGAACTCAAAGTTGATTCATTGCTACCAAAGTGTCATTAATCCTAGTGCGCTCTACTTTGGCCTCCCATCCATTCGATGGATGCACCATTACTCTGGTAACCTCTATGCATGTGTGTCCTCCCTTCTGAGTGGTATTCATACAATGAATCTCTCGAGCATCGTCCTCATCTTTATTATGTTATTTCCAAGCCATCATGCGGTTTGTGCCCTCCTCTGGTTCTCTTTGGCCTTCCTTGCCATTTCCTTGTGCCTTCTTACCTTTTCTCTACTCCCACCATGGTAAGACTACATGGGAAGTCCAAACACAGTTCGTCTTGGCAACAAAATCAGTCGCGCCTAGCAATTTGACCCTCGCCTACTCCCGCACCCTCACATAGGTCATCAGCCTCTTAGGAGCAATCCGCTCATAGTCTCAGTGGTATCCCGTCTCTCTCCTCGCCCTATGTGTGTATAATTGAATGGTTTGACCTCCTGGAGAACTAGCTAGGCTTCAACCCAGAGTCAATAACAGACTTGGCCTCATCTTTACAACCTTCCTTGGTCGTCCCTCCCAATTCACCTAAGAATTATGCTCTTGCTCCTTCGCCAGTGCAATTGCCACTAGTCCAATATCCACGGTAAGGTTTCTTCGACTGCCATGAGAAGCATTAAGACCATCCCCAATCCTGCTCAGACTGCATGACCTGCACAAAGGTACAAGATGACCTTACAATTTTGCAAGGTCTAGTGTTCAAGGTGCGTAAAGAGGTGGATGACCTGCACTTTCAACTGGAATTCTTGGATAGAAAGGGGATACAAATATTGTAGATGCTCTCCCCGTTGCATGGTTCGTGTCACCTCTCAGACACGACACCAAATGCACCAGGGGACGTAGAGCCGATAGTGGTCCCAGCCCCACACAACTCTCTTGTGGACAAGGCAACAACAAACTTGGCTACAACACTTCAGACACCCACCTTGGACTCGGTGCCATGCTACACTCTCAGAACTTGAGCTCCACAGGTGTCACACTACATGGCATGTTGGTTGTTTTGATTATATTTTGCCACTTATCTTTTTAGTTATAATCAGTTGTGTTTTTCTAGAAGGTCTAGGGGGTCTAGAAGCCTTGGTGAATCGATTTACCCACGGGGCGATTCCACTCTAGGTGCTTAAGGATTTTATATGACTAGTTTTTTTTTGAAACAATGGTTTTGGACGTGGGAGGCTCACTGAATTAGTTTCCTCATGGGGAAATTCAACAAATACAGTCTTGGATAGACAATCAATGTTGTAATTTGTTATTCTGAATTTTTTTTTATAGAATACTTACTTACGAAAAAAAAAAAAAACAAGCAACAATCACTTTATAAAAGTGGTTGATATATGTTGATCGGGCCCATTTTCCATTTTCCATCAACTTTTGTTCGTCACATGACATTGTAAGGTTATGGTCATCAAATTATGATGAAGGTTTTTTGTTTGTTACATTATGGTGTTGGAATAGGTTTGTCACAATCCAATAGTGGGTTATGGTCATCACATTGCCACGTCTGGAAATGTTCATCTTGTTACAGTGTTGGTCTATGTCTCTCACATTATGACATTGGGTTGAGTACATCACATTGCAATAATGGATTATCTTCGTCCCATTATGATGTTCGAAAATGTATTTGACAACACGACGACAAAATATGTGCATCACATTGTAATGCGAGGATATGTTTCTCACATTGTGACTACATGACTATGTTCCACACATTGCGATGACCGTTTATGTTGCTTGGATTGCAACAAAAGGGCTAGGGTTGTCACATTAAGACATTAGGTAATGGTCAACACATTGTGGCGATAGGGTTATGTTTGTATCACTGGGTTATGTTTGTCGCATTATGACGATATGGCTATGTTCGTAACATTGAAACATTACTATGTTTGTCAAAATGTGACGCTACTATGATCGTCACATTAATAATGTAATGACTCATTAAATTATTAATACATTAATACATTATTAATTAATAGAGTGCTAAAGTATTAATACACTAATGAAGTAATACATTAATTAAAAAATAATAAAGTAGTAATATGTTTCTTAATATATTTAGTAAACATTATTAATATTAATACCTTAATAAATACATTATTGAATAAGTAATACTTTAATAATGCAGTATTAAAGTATTCATACGTTAATACATTTATTGAAAATGATCATGGTTTACTATGGTTGATCATGATCATGGTTTTTTATGGTCATGATTATGAATAACATAAAGACATTAATGCATATTGTAATGTATTAATTTAATTAATTAATACATTATCACATTTTTAATAAATATATTATTAAAATCTTAATAATTTAAAACATTAATAAAATATGAATGCACTTGATAAGGTGGTTCTTTCGGAATCATTGCATTACTTTTCTATTTGACATTTTAGACCAAACAAATGTGGTCCATCCTCAAGAAGAGTTTTTAAGATATGAAGGAAACCTGAAAATCATTAGGTGTATAAATATGAAAAGTTTTTTAGTAAAGAGTCAACTTATTAAAAATAAATAAGACATAAGAAATTACTAATCAATTATTAATCAAATAATACTAATCAGTTTCTAGAATATGTCATTGTGGTTAGTGTTGGGATCCAATTTTGACTGATCTTCCAGCCATCATCTCTATTTAGATTGTTTGGTTTCTTTTAGATTTTGATGGCTTCCCTAAATTTTCTATTGTGATAGTGATCTACTTTGCCAAGAATTTTGGTCTCTTCAATACAAATATGATGTTTTGTTTTATTTGAATGTTCTGCCAATGCCGAGGGACGAGTGCGATTGTGCTTGATATCAGTGGTGTGTTCTTGAATTCTGATTCTAAAGGATCGACATGTTTCCCCTATGTATTGTTTACCACATGATCAAGGGATCATATAGACACATTTTTTTTCAATGGGATCAATAGGGTCTTTTACTGACCTAAGGGAATTCCTAATAGTGTTTATGGGTTTGAAAGTTGCCCCAATATTTTTCTTCTTCAAAATCCTAGCAAGCTTGTCTGTTGTTCTTTGTATGTATGGTAAGAAAACTTTGGACACATCATTATTTGTTTTTGTTTTACTTCTAGGCCTTTTAGAGGCATTCTGAAAGGCTCTAAGCACTTGATGGTTTTTATAGCCATTATCCTTGAAAACCTTAAGGAGGTGGTTTTTATCTTCATCAAGGGTGCTCATCATGAATGCACTTATAAAATAATACATTAATAATGCATTAATAAAATAGTAATACAATGCTAAAGTATTAGGTCATTATTACATTAATGTAATGTAGAAATTAAGATATTAAATTACATGAACTTATAATGTAAGGTATTAATTAATTAATTGATAAATGTAATGTATTCATTGATTAATTAATACATTTATATAATTTTAATAAATACATTATTAAGGTATTAATACACTAATAAAGTAATACATTAATAACACATTATTATAGTAATTTCAAAGTAATTAAAAAATACTTACATTTGATACATATAACACATTAACTGCATTTATAAATACATAACTAAAATATTAATACAAATTAATACAATATTAATAGAGTGATAAATTAATATATTAATAATACATTATTAAAGTAGTAATACATTGACCTTAATGAGGTTAATAATACATTATCAAAATATTAATACATTTAAAATAAATTATTACATTTATGTAAAAAATTATGTATTAATATATTAATGTTTAATGTAACCCATTAGATTATTAATACATTAATAAATACATTATTAAATTATTAATAAATTAATAAATACATTTTTCAAGTAGTAATAAATTAATGATACAGTCTTATAGTATTAATACATTAATACATTGATTGATGATGACCATGGTTTACCATGAACATGGTTAACTTTGGTAGACATTGGTCGACATTGGGAATGAAATGTTTACTATGGTTGATGATGGTTTTCATTCATCATGGTTGAAAAATGGAAACCATGATCAACCATATTAAAATTATGGTCATCAAATTATAGGTTATAAGTTAGATTATAGTTTATGGTCATCAAATTATGACAAAAGGCTTTTGTTTGTCAAATTATGTTGTTGGAATAGGTTTGTCACAGTCCAAAAGTGGGTTATGTTCGTCACATTGTGATGTCGAAAAATGTTTCTCTCATTGCAATGTTGATTTATGTATGTCGCATTACCACATTAGGTTTAGTACATCACATTGTAAAAATGGATTATG